>JAAEAF010008454.1:0-33251 GCA_011037195.1 Triatoma infestans
CAGTTTAATATATCCCTTTATTTCTAACAACCCCTAAATTTATCTAAATCTATCTAGGAGGAATATGTAAGCTTTTTTTAAGCCCCCCCCCCCGTTTCCGCCGAATCGAAGAAAGATTTTAAAATTTAACACAGTTTTAAAGTGAACTTTAATTATGTCTAGATGTTGATTCTCATCAACAAAAATCTTCAACCGTTTTTATCATGTTGCTGGAATGTAAGAATTCACATATTATAAAAAACAAAATTATAAAAACACACAAAAAAAAAATGACATAGACACAAACAACATTAATATTTTTATAAAGGGTTATTTATTTACCCAAGTGTTTGAAAATTATCGAAATATTCTCGCTTTTCTATAATTATACTTTTGCCAAAATTAAAAAAAAAAAAAAACAAGATTCTAAAAATGCATTCGCCAACAAATCTGCGGCTACAAGCTCGATTAAAAAAAAAGATGCTAATATATACTTTAGCGTCACTACTTTCATCTTAGAGGCCATTAAAGTGTTAAAAAGATAAGAATAAATGTCCGCAATATTATAATAAATTGTGTGGTAAAAGGAAAAGTGTGTATTGTAGAAAAGTAGTTGTTAGAAAGGATAAAAGTTTTCTAAGAAAACAAAACTATAGAGTTAAGTCTACAAGATGAAAAACTTCTTCCTCAGAAACTACGCCATCCATTTTTTTTTTTTTTTTTTTTTTTGTTTTTTTGTTTTTTTTATTTTTTTTTTATTTTTAAAGTTCATTGTTGGTTTACTTTCAAATACATTAAGTTATTAAAAGAGCAATATTTTCTTTTCTATATTGTTATATTGATGAAAAAAAAAAAACTGACTTCAATTATCTTGAAAACTCATATTTTCAATTTACTCTGTAATAATAAGATATTAACAAGAACATTTATATTCATACAAAAAGTATATTAAATTTTTACATTGTATTAAGTAAATAATAATATCTCTTTCTAAACCTTGCAATATATGATTTAAAATAAATATACTACATTAAATACAGTTGAACTTAAATTAATTAAATTCATTCGTTAAAAAACATACGTACATTTGAAGGAATAATTATAAATCTAGATATTTCATTTTTTACATTGTAAATGTAAATAAAACCAGAAACAATATACGAACATCCTTTGTTTTCTTAAAACTTGATTCCTCCTTCGTTATATAGCAGTATTCTATTCGGGTATTTCCGTTACAGTTCGATTATGCTACACTTTATATTTAAATACACTTGAATTCTGTACGTTCAGCAATTCTTGAAGTAACTCTCAAGGGATATTTTTTTTTTTTTTTTTTTTAAATTAATTTTCACTACAAGAAAGAAATCCTCATGTTTGCTAATGTTAACAGTTTATTGGGAAAAACAGTCCAAATTAGACTGTATTGTGAAAACAGATACTTCGCACTATATAGAAATCTATAATTAACGCCAATGTGGTCACACTCTGGGCAAAGATCACCAAATGAATAAAAGCCTTAAAAGATTTTACAGACTATCAGCAATCTCCCTACTAAGTTACAATTACAACATACTGAACCACTAAAAATTCTAATTGTAAATGATCTAACGTAAAAACTTTTTAAAAAGATTTCTTCAAAAACTAGGCCCAAGATATCAAAGCAACAATCAACACCAACAGACTAAACATGAAACAATCGGAGATGCCTCTGGTAAAGAAAGCTCCTGCCACCTGAAGTGAAATAATCTGTGTAGGAACAGTGAAGCCTCAAGGCAGTTTAAGTTAATTACAGCATTTAGTAAATTTATTCATTATAGTATTTGCATATTGTTAATATGTTAAACAAAATCTTTTATATTCTTATGAAAATTGTCCACATATCATAATAATTTGTGATATCAGAACGCCCACGAAAAATTATTGTAACGAAATAAAAAAAGTTGTTTTTGGTTTTTGCCAATATTCTACTGAGAAAGAGATTGTAAAAACAGGAATAATGGATATAAAACGTGGATCTAAAATGTATAAAAAAAAAAAAAAGCTGGTGAAATACTCAACGTACTTTCTCACGTTACATAATTATAATTGACGGTATAATTAATTTTATTAACATAATTTTTATTAAATGTTCAGTTGTTATTTTAATGGGACAATCTAAATAAAACTACTTTAATTAAGAGATGCGTGATTTTCCAGATTCCTCCCCCCCCAAAAAAAACCATTAAAATCAATTTTCATTAAAAAAAAAAAAATCTGGTGTGAAACATTCACACAATTTTCTCTTGCTGCAGTTTACAAAATTGTGATTGATAAACTTTATAGTTAGTATACCAAATTTAATTAAATTCGTCGGTATTTTATGGAGAAAATCACAAAAAAAAAAATGAAAAACCTGTTCAGTAAAAACACATTTACGGTTTACTAATTTTCTTGAATATTGGAATTTTGGTAATCTATTTATTTCTTATTAATTTTGTTTAGAGAGTAGAATAATTAACTATGATAGCACTTTAAGTAGTTCTAATGATAGCACATTAGAGGAAAATATAATCCTAACCCTCTCCCAAAAGCTCCTCATAAATGAGTTTACCCGGACAAATATTTTAAATAAAAGTTGTAGCTCTTTATATGAATAATTCACATTTGTTTAAAGAAAATGATTGGAGGCG
Organism: Triatoma infestans; assembly: GCA_011037195.1. Classification (NCBI taxonomy): domain Eukaryota; kingdom Metazoa; phylum Arthropoda; class Insecta; order Hemiptera; family Reduviidae; genus Triatoma; species Triatoma infestans. The sequence continues at coordinate 2,649 of JAAEAF010008454.1, forward strand.
TTTTAGAGTAAACAGCAGAAAATTTGAAAAAAACTTTCCAGCCAAATCCCACTTTCGGTCATCCAATTTTCATCAAACTCAGAATTTCAACAACATATTTATAATTCTAATTAATATTTTTTAGATGATAGATTTGTGTAATAAACTGAAATAGTACTTTACAGGACACCTAACCCCCAACACCTCCCCGCAAAGTGACCTTAAATGAATTTTCCCGAAGAAATGTTTCAAATAATAAGTGTTAGCTCTTTGTATATGTAGTTAGTTGTACCTACTAAGTTTAAAGAAAATCATTGGAGCATTTTTGAGAAAATTGCAAAAAAAAAAAAATAAGTGAAAAAGACATTCAGTAAATACTTCAGTAATTCTTCAGTGGTACTTCCGGTTGAAGAATTTTGACAGTTAACTTACTGTCGGATCCCATGGTGATACATAAACGGAATAATTAAGTTTTGAACTTTCTGTGATTTTTCGTAATTGTGCTACGGCTGTGCACACACATACATACATGCACACATACCCATTTTCTAAAAACCACTTTTTTGGACTCAGGGGACCTCAAAACGTGTATTTCCGGTGAATATTACTCATTGTAAGTAAAAAATAAAGTTGGCAAAAATAAAATAAAAACTTGATGTGAAACACTCATTTGACTTTTTCTTATTCCTGTTAGTACAATTACCTACACATAAAGTGACAAATTCTCTCTAAGTACCTGCGTAACAACCCTAGCAGGCAAAGAAGTGATTATGTTGTAGTCCAGTAGATCGCGTCAATATCACTGAACCAAGTGCAGATACAATTTGAAATTTCACGCTATAAATTCCACCTCAACTATCTAAAATGGATCTTTTTTGGAAAAAATGTTTGAAATAAAAGTCATAGGGTTATATCTGTGTAATTAGCATATTAACTTTAAAGGAAACCGTTATATAGTTTTCCGAGAAAACTCAAAAATCTTTTGTGCAAAGTCGCAACATCCGTTTGAACCGATATTGTTCAAATTTGAAAATTCAACAATGCTTCTAAATGTATATTAATATTATATAAGTAGTAGAACCATATTATATTGTAATTCAAGTGATGTCAACGTTACCGTACCCCCCCCACAAGATCCCCAAAAAAATCAATTTCTCCAAATAAATGTTTCAAATAAAAATGATAGAGATTTTTAATGTTATTGGTGTGTGTGTTAGTTATATGTGTAGCACGAACGGTATGGAAAGGGCTTATGAGTGAATATGTTTCAGAGAAGAGAGAAGTATTAAGAATAAGTAAGAAAGTCACTAATGGTTTGAAATAAATATATTATCCTAACTGAATTTAATAACTTTACAAAGTAATTATTAATTGTGTATATTGAATTAACTTATAAATATACAGAAACTCTTTCTTAGCTAGATTGATTTAAACTGAAATGTTTAATAGCACTTATAATTGGCAGAGATGTTCTCTTTAGAATGAATACTGGTTGAATGTCTCAAATAGACTGAAAAATGGTGCTTCTCTTGGTAGTTAAAAATCTGCCCTATATGTATAATTTCTAGAAGGGGTTGAAAGACAAAGAATGGCTGAGTTCTCTGACCTCTCTTGTAACGGTGTCTTTATAACTGGATAGTCCTTAACAGTTCATTTCACTGCACTAATATACACTTTATTTTAAGTTAAAATCCACTAAAATATTTTTCCAAAATTATTTCAATTTTTCTATTTGCTTCTTCCACTACAGATTCATGTGTTTAGATAGTCTACAAAGTTTAAAGAATATTGTTGCAGCTGTTTTTCAGAAAATCTGGTAAAACTGAAAAAAAAAAATGAAAATAGTAAAATCGCATTTCCGGTGGATTTTTGCCGAACTTTCATCGTCAGAATTGGTATATTATGTTTGAGCTTTTTGTTTGAGAAATTTTGTTGACACACTTACACACTTTCAGACCATTTGCTAAAACTATTTTTTCGTACTCAGGGAACCTCAAGAAACATGTATGTCTGGTGTAAATTCAATTTCGAAAATTTGACATAATTCCAATACTTTCTCTAACAAGGAAATAGTAAAAAAAGAATTCGTCCGAATTTTTGTAATTAAATTTTTTTTAATCGTTCTTAAATTTTTGATATATCTAGTAACTGTCGAAATTTTTTTTTTATTTAAGGCGCGTCAACATCTATGGTCATTTGCGCCCGGAGCCTTCTCAATGCATTGCCGGCCTACGGACAGGTTCTCTCGTTACCATCATCAGACAGTGAGCTGTAGGGGCTCTAGGAAGAAAAAATCTAAGGGTATGTCCACACTTGTGCGCTTTCCACTTCCTCTTCGCTGTCAACTTGCGCTTCCTCTTTCTATTTCAACATGCGTCGCGCAAGCCTTTCGCGCATGCCTCTTGAAGCATTCAATTCGTTGTCCACACTTAATCATCTGTTCAGTGTGCATTTTATCGATGGATTCAGAAGCGGCAGATGGATTATTTGTGCAGGTTATCTGTTTTTAAAAAGTGCTCGAAAAATAAAAAAGCAGCGAGCCCTGTGGACAAAGCAGCTTAACAGAAAAACGAAATATTGGACTAGTCACAGAACTTCAGCTTGACTTAGGCGTATTTCGAAATTTTATATGTATGTCGAAGGACAATTTTTACAACTTGTTAAGAATGAAAGAGCCAATCATTTCAAAGAAGAACACTCGTTTTCGAGATGCTATTCGACCTGAAATGAGGCTACTGATTACGTTGAGGTAACCTGCGATTCACTAACGTCTTTGGCATATTTATGTAAAGTATCGAAGCAAAGCATATCTGCAATACTACCAGAAGTCATGTCGAGATATTATTAATTAATAGTATTAGTTTAATAATATCAGTTAATAATAAAAACATTTTAAATTATTATTAATAAATTATTAATTTATTAATAAATTATTAAAATATTATTTTAAATTATTATTAAAATAATAAAACTAATCAAATAATATTTGAAATTAATTATATAAATAACCTATACAAGTGTAAACACAGCACGTAGCGAGATCAACAAGACGCATAGAATGTTGAACGAAAATCCAAGAGGTTGGATTCACGTGCGCTGTGGTTGCGTCATGAAAATAAAGGCCCATTCAACTTTCATGAGGTATGCAATAACGCATGCCTCTCTTGAAAGAAAAGTTGCACCAGTGTGGACATGCCCTAAGAGCAGCACAGCTGGACTCGAACCCGGCTCCTCCGCGTGGGAGTCCAGTGCGCTAACCACTGAGCTAATCCCTTCCCTTGTCGGAAATATGGTAATTTTTAATTATATACCTTGAAAATATATATATATATATATATATATACCCTGTAAAATTATATTTTGCTTAGTCCTCTATATTTTAATATGTGCAGTACATGTAATTTGATGCTTTCTCCTCAACAGGGACACTGGGTGAGGAGAAAAAACACAATATACAGACCATTTTTTTAAATCCCAAATTTTGTCGTTCTCTAAAGATCTCAAAACATGTATTTCCGGTGAAAACTTAATTATGAAAATCTGACACGATCGCAATTACAAACAGTAAGAGGAAATAATAATCTATTTGGAATTAATATCAAACGTAATTCTCTTAAAATGAGAACCAAACAAAAACAAAAAAAAAATGAGAAGACAAAAGATAATTTAAATTTCTCCACGATGAAAATATAAAATATACCCACTTTTGTAGTTATATCATGTTACGTATTTCTCTCCACTCTCGCTCTCTCTTTCTCAGAAAGGAAAAAAAAAAACACATTTTATCACCGCTGTCAGCTGGCGTAATTCCTTCGAGGTTTATTAAAGTGCAGGCGAGCAGTGGCTGATAAAACTTCATCAGTCACACTGGGATTGTTACAAATAATACAAAAGCCGGTATATGTAGAAATAACCATATGGCTCCTGGCATTTGAATAGAAATTTTTATCTTTTATATTCATCGTTTTAGGTATTGTTAGTATGTGAATAATGTTTATTGTTATCATTTCTAGTTATATGTGTTGACTTTTTCAATTGTATCCATTAAACTTATGTTTGTGTTGGGTGGGATTAAACAAAAAACACAACCTAAAGCCAATTTTCAACTAACAAAATTTATTTAAACTCAATTTTTATTAGAATATATTTAATTATTTTTAAAGTTAAGTGGTGGAAGTATATTGAATTTCTTTTGCACAGGGGATAGTTTTCTTCAACCCCTCGGCCTAGGGCGCTACTAACTGTAACTTCCCACTTTTTATCACGATGCTGGGTCAACACTGACTTTACCCTCACGGGAATCGAACCCTGAATTCTCTCTCACGAAAAGCTAGTGTGCTAACCACTAGACCAACACGTGAGGACAGTTTTCTTCAAACTTTCCACAAAAAATATGGTGGAATACAATAGACAAGACTTTCTCTTGACACAGATATAAAATCGACAACTTTTCCCAAAAATGAGAATGATGGTAAAGGCACTTGTTGTATTTAAAGACACCCTTTCATCAAACCCGAATAATACTGAAAAATCTAACGTCATATGTTCTTGAGAAATTTCCTAAGAATCAATTTTTTCTGGAAACATTGTTTCAAATAATAGTATAGATTTATAATAACTATGCTATTAGTTAGACCCGATTTCGACAGCCCCCCCCCCAACCACAATGAGTAACATTTTTTATAAGAATCGCACTTACACACTTTTCTTTAAATCAGGGCGTTTCTAGCATTGCTTTTTTTAATATATCTTAATATTGTGTAGGTGGCAGCATCTATACAATATTAACAACTATGCTACCCTTCGGACGGTTCCCAGGGGTAGGCGGTCAGGCAATAAGGGGAGGTATTGGACCCCTCTGTCGCAAAAGCGGTAGTCATGTATTGGGAAACTCTTTCAACAACATGTCCCTTGTCACCCGCCACCACCACCATAACGTGAAGAAGCGGATAGCGAAATATTAAGCACTAATGGGTATACTTGCTTCGACGAAGTACATTGCGTGGATGTAGAAGGTATTCATCGTTTTGCTGACAATGTGGCGTTCAAGAACGGTGGGAAAGAGGTCCTTGTCATTGATCCTACTGGTCCGTATTGAATCCAATGATCCAGAACAGGGAAGGAAAGTTGATACAGAAAGAGGGACATATACGAAAAATATATCCCTCACCTGGAGGAAAAATACCAAGAAAGGTTTGGTAAACGTCAGTTCGAAGTGAAAGGACTCTGGTTCGAAAGTAGAGGGGCGATACCTAAGACTAAGAATGAATTTTTTGACCGGTTGGGAATTGATCAAGACATTCCGGATGGGAAATTGTTGATATAATCATACTTGATTTTCTCAGTCTAATCCACCACTACATAATATATGGGGCATCAGCAGCAATGGTTACTTGACTTACACATTCATCTAATTTTAGTCTGTGTATATTTAGCGCTAGTGTTATATTTGTTCTGCTTTGAATTTGTATGGTGTTATCGTGATATCTTATTTAATGTAAACTTAAATGCGTACGGCAATAATCTTAGTAAATATACATTATTCTTATTCTACCATTGTTCACTGAATTGATCAGTATGCTGTGTTTCAGCAACTCAATGTAATTGAGCAGCCAGGCTTATTTTAATATTATTGAAATAAAGTTCTTTTTCTCTTTACAATGTGAACTTTAGAGGAAAGCTTAAGGTTGCAGTTCACTCCAGAATTCTCTAAATATTTCTTGGAAAAATGATAGATATTTAGATGTGTGGATTGTATATAAATTTCAAGAAAACGAATTTGCTCTTCCGGTAAAGAGTGAAAAAACCTTGGCATCAGAAACCTGGTGCTTCCTGTACGGAACAAGAAGTTTAAGCTTGCTGTCTGGATTTCTCGATTTTGTTCACACATACATATCAATGTATATATTATACATACAAATATATACATACCCATAAACAAACATATAAATATAAACAAACGGTAGTAAATGCGAACGGTAAAATGTGGTATTGGATGTGCTTTTGTTACCTACCGAAAGAGAGAGCAATTACAAAAGAGCAGATTCAAACTAGACGAGCGCTTTTCTAACAATCAAGCTAAAGAATTGGAGTAGATGGAAAATGTGATGGAAGCAAGAAACGGAGATGAATATAATTTGGTGAAATATATTTTATATTTTAAATAAATATCATTTTTGAATGGAAATTTGTACGTTGGCTGACAGAAGGATCGCAAAGCACCGTTAGAAGAAAGGTCAAAGCACTCTGCACACTATTATTGTATTTTAACCCCTTCTAGAAATATAATATACAAAGGGCTGGTTTTAACGATCATCACGAATATTGTTAGTACAATCATATTTCAGAATTCAACCAGTAACATTCATCTCAGAACAGTCATACTCTTAATCTTCAGTTCCCAGTAATAATTGTTTGCCATTAGTGTTTTAAAATCAATCTAGTTCAAGTATATTTAAGTGCGTGAGGTTTTTGGTGTTTATAAGCTTATTATTACGTAATTTTATAAAGTATGTAAATTTATTTATAGATAATATATTTATTTAAAACATTGGTTCTCATTCTCTTTTTCTTAAACATCTCTCTTCTCTAAAACATATTCAAACATACGCCCTTTCAATAACATATACACATTACAAACACACACACCAAATACATACATTATAAAAATGTAAAGAACACTAGAGCTAGGATTAACCAAATTGTGATAATGACTGAATAGTGAAGTGTCTCGATCAATACAATTAAAGATTCAATCAATTACCAAAATCTACCGGAATTAGCAAGAACAAAAATAAATAATCTTAAAAAGAAAGGTAAAAATGTTATCGCACATGAGAGAACGAAAGGAAATGTTTTTTTTTTTTGGCATTAGCTGGTCGAGCCATAGCCATTGATTTGTACTCATTGTACTAAAGACGCATTTAATGCTTATAAAAAGTAAAAAGCATAAACCTCCCCACAAGGAAAACATAAACACCCTTTACTTTATCCTTTGCAAGTGTGCTCTGGCCTATCTCATTCTCGCTAATAAATACACACATACATTCATACTACTGTAGAATACACAACTTGTGCACACTCAGGCAAACTTGTACGCACACCTATAGATACGCACATCCTAATAAATACATTCATACCAATGAGCTAACTTTTACACCCATAGACAACCTTATACACACTTATATTTGGGTGGAGTACTCGATACACCTACTATCCCTTCAACGTAACCTAAAACTTATAATAAAATAGATATTTATTTACAATGTTTCATAATCCAAGGAGGTGATTAAGGATGTATAATAACTATATTTTAACATTTATCTCAACCAAATATTTAAAAATTGCTTTATATACTTCCACGTTATTACTCATTAACATTGTGCTATAGCTGCAAGGGTTAATTAGCAGGCGACTTATCTCTGTTAACATAGCCTGTCTTTATGTTATACGTATATAAAGAACAACACATAATAATATGTTCGATTTCTCCACAAACCTTGCATATAGCGGTCGTTTCGCCAAATTTATTTATTTTCACCAAATACTGCTAGCAGATGCCATGATGGAAATGAATAAGCAGATAAATAGGCTAAAGAGGCTGCATTCGATAATAGTCTCCCAATCTCATATGCAAAATACCCAAGAACATTTGTATAAAAACACATTTAAACGATTAAAAGCAAAGATGAATGTGAAATTATTTGGCGCACTTCACCTAAAAAGTTTTTTCCTACAGTGAATTCAAGAATATCTGTTTAACCTGCCCCCTGTGAACCCAAATCTTACAAGCATCAAAACAAGGGCATGGGTCAAATAAACTATATTTAAAAAAGATTTAATCTAGATCCCACATCCTTTTGTTAATGCAGCTCTTCCATAGTTCAAGACGTAGATTTATGACTGTCTTAAACTTGAAAATTACAGGACAAGATTTATTACATCTATCACTCTCAGCGGACAGCAATAGCCTCTCCCTTCAATATCATGCAATATACAGCAACAGTTTGAAGGAATTTGTTAATTTCGTGAATAAGATTGATTACGATAAATTATAATTATTAAATTAATAACAACATTATTTTTCAATATTGTAAACTTTAGTTAGCATTCAAATTATTTATTATTGTATTATGTAATAAAAAGTTTTTGCCTATAGGTATTTTTGTCACATGTTTTTGCGATGAATAATAATTTCGAAAATTAGACATGATCGCGATTTTTTTATTTATTACATGAAAGAGAAAGCAGCAACTGTTTCAAATACGAGTATATATACTTGAGTTTTGAACATATGTAAAAGTACTATTTAAAAAAAATAAGACTTCACAAGAATACCACAGAAAACTTCAAAAATTTTGAGGTGAATTGGCACTTCTATAACAATGATTTGATTTTTATTAACTGAAAATAGTTAATTAATCTCAACATCTTTTGTTACTGTAAAGGTAAATCAAATTTGTGATTGTGCATTTTTTCACCTTTCAAACACGCGAAGACACTAATTACAAAAATTGTTTTTTAATTTTATTTTCTCTTACTACTGTAAGAGAAAGTATTGCAATCGTGTCAAATTTTTGACATCGTTTTTACCGGAAATATTCGTTTTGACGTTCCCTGAATCCGAAAAAGTGGTTTTTAGAAAAATGGTATGTGAACAGCATGCCTCAAACAAAATAAAAATAAAAAATCGTCAGAAAGTTGACATTCCGTTTGGGTATCACCGACAAGAACTACAAATTTCAAATGTCAAAACACTTCAACCGGAAGTACTACTTTACTGAATGGTACTAATTTTATTATAAATTTTACTCCTCATTAATTATAGATCTTGCTCGAACTCGCCCCCACCATTAGAGATGCATACATATGCTTTTTCCTGCCAATTGTACCTTACGACCAAAGAAATATATCTCTAATGGTGGAGGCCAGTTCGAGCAAGATCTGTAATTAATGAGGAGTAAAATTTATAATAAAATAGTACTTTTTCTTATTCAATCAAAAAACCGTTATACATGTTATAATAACATGTTATTTTGAAATTTTTTATAGGAATCATGTTTTCATTCATAACTTGTAAAATATCGCTCAAAGAAAAAAAAACCGTTCAAGTAAATTTTTCTTACAAAAAATAGAGGAATCTATTTCTTAAATAAAAACCATACCTCCCCATTTGAAAAAATGAAGTTGGTGCCTGTATCTCGCTTCTGGAAGCACCAAAACAAATTTGCAAATTAAATTTGGTTTCTAACCAAAAAACTATGGGGACACGTATTTTTTAGTTTTTTTCTAGCTATCTTAGTTTCCGAGAAAAAGTCGTTATCCATATTACCTTGGGACACCCTGTATAGAGGGCTAGAATTTTTATTTGAAACATTTCTCTAGGAAAATACATTTAGGGGGACTCTTGGGGATGGAGTGGGATTATGTTTTCCTCGAAAGCGCTATTTTAAGCTATTATACAATTCTATCCTACGAAATCAGCTGAGATGGATGCCTGGACATGCAGGGATTGAGGGTAATAAGACAGCTGATCAACTGGCCAGGAACGGGGCAAATACTCCGTTAAAGTGGTCCAGAGCCTGTCCTGAGGATAACCAGTGCTAACCAGCTATTGGAGACTGGCTTTGAAGCAAGCATGAGGCGCTCGGGTGTGGGAGCCCAGGGGCTATACACAGTAAAAGAATGATGTCAAAACTGTGTAAAAGGAGGACTAAAGTGACCCTTAGCCTGGTGTAGGAACCAGATTTCTCAGGTGACGGGGTTATTTATGGGTCATGGTAAGTTTAGAAATCATCTGTACAAGACGGGGCTAATAAGCTCGGTATCCTTGTGCAGACTGTGTCAGGAGAAGGAATGGCACAGTAAGACTAGATAATCGGGGATGGCACCACAATAAGCCTATGTTAGCTGCGGTGCCGGGGTATAATCCACCCGAAGCGGAAATCTGGTCTAATCTAATCATCCGAAAAATATTAAACGGAATTTGATATATTGAAAAAACTCTTGAAATTTGAAGAAAATCAGTTGACCGGAAGTGCGTTTTTATTGAGCATTTTTTTTATTTTTTGCGATTTTCTCCACAGAAAAATACACCCAATGGATTTCATTAAATTTGTGATGCTACCTATGAATACAGAGCCTTTAACGTCTGTATGGAATGTTTTTCCAAGAAAGTTCATTTGAAGAAGTTTTTGTGGAAAAGAGGACGTTATGCTTTCCTTAAAAAAAAGTATTTTATTATATTTAGATTTTCCACTTGAAACTGAAAGCCAGGAAGTCGTGTTTTTCTTTTAAGGGAGGCAATATAAGTATTTCCTATGGAAATATTATCTCTAATATGATCATCTTCTTGTTCCTTTTTAGCAGTCAAAATTGATCATCTATGCTACTTCTGATCAATTTTTTCTTTTTTCTTCCAATTATTTTATTTGTTTTTATAAAATATTCAAATTTGCTCGTACTATTTATTACAAGAAAATTGATGAGTTATGTTTTTTTTTTATACGTTACATATTTTATGTCAACCTTATAATTTGTAACTACAGAACTTATTTATTAACACATATCTTATTATTTGGCCATCAATTTTTCATTTATAATTGGCACGGAATTCATTATTAATTACTTTATCGACAAGTGAAGTACTTTTTCAGGTTCAGTTTATTTAATGACCTTACAGCAAAGTTTATTATATAACAATTTCTTATAGAACTATTTCTTACTAGGACAGGTAGAGTAGTCCATTACTGACCTTGGCCTGCCGAACTTTAGCCTTTCATTGATTACGATCTTTCACCAAACACCTATAACTACTCATACACATCAATAATCCTTCAGATCTCTTAGGACTTTGTCTGACAGGTTTCCTAATGGTTGAACTTTTTGCAGGTACCATCTATCTGGAGTTCATGATATGTTTGGTTAAGACCACAGCTTCCCCCCCCTCTACATGAGGAAGCCTTGGAGTCGTTTGTTCTCAATTTATTCTATTGTATCTTCGTTTTATGACACCGACTTTGGCACTGGAGATGTTGTTGGAGCTAACACCCCTTCAGTGCGTGGTTGTGGGCGAAGCAATGAAGGGTTATCTTAGAATGAGATGTAAGGGAGAATGGCTGAGACCTTTCGTGGGGGGGGATCACACTAGGATAAGATTTGGCAGGTGAACCAGTTTCTGCTGTCTACAATTGACGAGACGAGCAAGAAATGGGGATTTGAGAGGGACTATGAGATTAGCATCAGCAGTTTGGGGGAGAATACTCTCACAAGGCCAATGGAGGCGGGTAACTGCATTATTTGCTGCTATTCGGATGGCTCTAGACAGAAGGAAACGGGCCTGCCAGGTGCGGGAGCATGGTTGCAAGAGTTAGACTGGGGGAGATCTGTGGCCTTGGGTGGTATGGCCACTGTCTTTCAGGCTGAGGTCATGGGCATTATTGAATATGCTGCCTTGCGGGGGAGTGGCAGGGAGAAATTAAAGAGGTGCGGATATTTTCTGATGGTCAGGCCGCGTTGAGGGCTTTGAGCAAGCCGTGTTGGAGTTCGAAATTGGTGGGAGAATGTAGGTGAAGGCTTTATACCTTAGCTTGGAGGAGCAAAGTCAAGCTCTACCCGGACATGCGGGAATAGAAGGCAATGAGCGGGCGGATCGGCGGGCTAGGGAGGGATCCTCTTTACCTTTTTGTGGTCACAAGCCAGTCCTTGCCGTCACTAAGAGGTACTGTGATAGTCAGATTAGACTTTGGGGAGACGAGGGTTTTGGAGCAATGCTGGGAGGATACGCAGGGGTGCCTCCAGGCTAAAAGATTTATCAAAGGGACTAAGCAGGGGGTTTCAGACTACCTCCTATCCCTTAGTAGGCTAGGACTGAGGACCTTGGTGGGTTTAGTGACTGGACACACATGGGTGTCTAGTCATTTGCATAATGTAGGGAGGACGTCCAGTCCCATATGTCAGAACTGTGATGATGGAGTTAGGGAAACCGTGTATCACTATTTTTGTCTGGAGCTGAAAGATATTTTAGGATACAGTAGACAAACCGGTAGACTACCGGGGGAGATTAGAGGGGATAATTGGGGGGGGGGGGGATTTGGGAGATTAAAGCCAGATAGGCTTAGGCCCCAGGCCGATAGGCACCCAGTTATAATAATAATGATAATAATAATATCTTCGTTTTCAAGAAAAGTTCTATCTCCACGTTCGACCGTGATTTTATTAATTTACGTTTCTCACTGACCATAATCCTTCTAATTACTCTTCTCCCAAAAAACTCACAGTTTAGTGAGCAAGATTCTTCCTCAGAGTCTAGCGTTCAAATTTTATAGCAGACCACTGGTAAAAATGGTCGACTAGTAGGTACCGCATTACCATAAGTTGAGATGGTAATGTTGAAGTGAATAGGTTTAAATTAGCGGACAATATCTGGTTTCCTGTCCAAATTCTTCGCAGAATCTCATCTTATATTTTGTTGTTACTGTTACTTTTGTGTTGAAGATAAATGAAATTATGTATTCTCCTTTGTAACTGCAGTTACCGAATATCATATTTTAAGTTATCTTTCTCCTGTTGGATATCATGGTCTTAACTTTATTTGTTTTTGAGTATAGGAGCGCAGTATGCTCTCCTTTCAGTTAGAGATGCTTCCGGCTAAACTGTGAATGCTATCTTCTGTATACAACATATGTCGATACAATTGCGATAACAAAACATGTCGTTTGAACCGAAGCATGAAGTTGAACAGAGCAGTTGGTAAGACGTCCCACTATTACAGTACCTTATATAAACTTGTATATAATGTTTAAATTAGAGATATTTTTCAAACTTATAATACTCATCTATAATTTTATCCTTCCAAAACCAAAGGCAAAATTCGCCCAGAACCAAAACAATGAAGCATGCTATCTCGGATAAAATCGTAGATGTTATCCAGCATTGCTCACCCAACCACATTATCAACATTATAATACTCAATTTATTCAAGAGGAAGTATTGCGATCGTTTTAAATTTTCAAAATTAAGTATTTACCGGAAATACATGTTTCAAGGGCGGGAAAGGAATAATGTTCTTTGCAAACTTGTTTTTTTTTTATTGTGTATATATATATATATATATATAGGCTGTATATTATCTTCTTTGTAAAAGACAGAATGTTAAATATTAACGTTTAAATAAAAAAGATTTTGAAAGGCTGTAAACTGCTTCATAGTTTTTTATTGCAAAAACACAAAACTTTACTTAAAGTTCTTTGCAAATCGTGTGTATGTGAAAAAAATATCTCAAAAATGAAAAAAAAAAAAAAAAAATTTATTTTCCCAATGCTGAGATGATGATGAAAGCGTTCAATATTTTGAAAGGTTATTTTAGAGAGTAAAGCCTGACGTCACCGGTTCCCCTAGAAACACGATGAAATAATTTTAATAATTTGATTAATTCACTAAAATCAGTAAATAATGCTATATATATATAATCTCTTCTTGTTACGTAGTAGAAACCATTTTTCAATCTCTATAGAATAAAATTAATCACAGTTTTGCCGCCACCTTTTAATAAATCAAATATTTGTATAGGATAACTTAAATATATTAAATTATTGAAATTATTAAATAAACGAAACCTTATTATAACAATAATTATTGCTTTTTTAGCTTCTCTAAATACAATTTAACAACATATTCCAGTAAACATAAAAATATTTAAAACATAATTAAAACATATTCTGTAATGATGCATTTTTGGTTGACCGATTTTCTTCAAATTTGGAATTCTATAGCAATGATTCTAACGTATATATTAATAGTATATAGATGGTCGAACATATATTCTATTGAAGTGGAACTTTAGGAGGAAAGTATAACGCTACTGTTTTTTTAGAACTCCCCCAAAACCAATCTTTCCAAAAATATGTTTTAAATAAAAGGATTGGTATTTTTTTATATCTGTAGATATTACACGAAGTTTACTAGAAAATCGTTAAAGCCGTTTTGGATAAAATTACGAATAACTGAGAAGAAAATAAAAAAAAATTAGTAAAGTTGCACTTTCGATTGAATTTTGCTCGAAATGTTTTTGTCTGATGCGTTGGGTAGGACCTAAACGAAATACCAAGTATAAACTTCCTGTGACTTTTCGTTTTTGAGAAATTCTGTTAAAACAGACACACGTGCAGACCATTCACGCATTTTTTTCGTATTCAGTGGATCCCAAAACATGTATTTCCGTTAAGAACTAAATTCCGAAAATCCGGCACGATTGGCAATACTTCCACTTACTTGGAGTAAGAGAAAGTAAAAATTCTTATTAATTACGAGTTCTATGATTATTACTAAAATATTATTAGGTAGATGGTAGAACCATACACAATAAATTGAAAGTCTTAAAATGAAAGAAAGTTTCAAATAATAGTACAAGACCTGCTGCATGGTATACATAGTTAAGTATAATCAGGAATAAGCATTGTAACCATTTTGGAAAAAATTGTAGAAATATTCCGAATATGATTATGCTATCATACGTTTTTTACTTTCTCTTACTCCTAGTAAGGAGGAAGTATTGTAATCGTGTCAAATTTTCGATATGAGTTTTCACCGGAAATATCCGTTTTGAGGTCCCCTGAGTCCAAAAAAGTGGTTTTTAGCAAATGGTCTGTGTGGGTTGTGTGGTGTGTGTGGTGGTGTGTGTATGTATGTATGTATGTGTGTGAACAGCATAGCTCAAAAACGAAAAATCGTAGAAAGTTCAAACTTGATATTACGTTTAGGTATCACCATGGGATCTGACGGTGCGTTATGTGTCAATATTCCTCAACCGGAAGTACCACTTTACTAGTTGTTTTTTTTACGTTTTTTCAATTTTCTCAAAAATGGCTCCGAAGATTTTCTTTAAACTTGGTATATCAACTACACATACAAAGAGCTACAACTTTTATTTGAAACATTTCTCCCGGAAAATTCATTTAAGGGCACTTCTGGGGGAGGGGTGGGGTTAGGTTTTCATCTTAACTGCTATTTCAATTTATTAGACAATTTTGTCATCTAAATAATGTTAATTAGAATTAAATATGTTGTTGAAGTTCCGAGTTTAAAAAAAAATCAGATAACCGGAAGTGCGTTTGTTTTGACACTTTACTAAATGATTTTTTTCATTTTTTCGCGATTTTCTCAAAAATGGCTCCGACGATTTTTTTGAAACTTCGTATACAAAATAAAAATGCAAAGATCTACATCTTTTATTTAAGACATTTCTCTGGAAAAATTCATGTAAGGGCAGTTTTAGGGGAGGGTGGGGTTGCCGCTTCCCCTAAAGTGGTATCATAGTTGATTATACAATTCTATCATCCAAACAAAATTAATTAGAAATAAATAGATGGCCAAAATTCCAAGTTTTAAGAAAATTGTAAGCCGAAGTGCGCTTATACTGAACAGTTTTTCAGTTTTCGACGAATTTCATTATAATTTGGTACACAAACTATAACATTTTGTCAATTATAATTTTGAGAACAGGAGTAAGAGAAAGTTGTGTGAGTGTTTCACACCAGATTTTTTTTTTATATATATCTAGCTAATATCTTTTCCTTTTGCTTAGCATTTTGCAAAATTCCCGGTTTTTTTACAGAACTGTGGCCTCACACAGGAACACCAACAGTGATCACGCACTGCTGCTATTCTGTCGTCTTTTATTTCATTTGAATTCTTGAAACATTTCTTCCCATCCATTTCAGATGTCGCGTCGTTAAATAAAGCCTAACATCTCTCTTGCCATTTGTTATTTACAGCTGCGTATTCACCAGCTGTATTCCCTCCATTGCACCCCTCCCAGCACTTCTTCATTTTACCTTCCCTACTGCCACTTCAAAAGAATCTACGAGTATGAAATATAGGCGTATATTGTGGCAACTTGTACAGGAGTATACCAGCTAAAGGGAGGACTTTCATACCACACAAATCACCGGCTAGAGGTGCCAAAACATCCAACAGCATCTTAGAGAACTGTGTCACTCGACTTTCCCTTTGTGCAATTTATCCCAACCTTACTCGTCAGGCATTCCCACTTTAAATAAAAACTTTGCCATTTCTGCGTGATGTCAGACAGCAGCCAAAAAAATAAAAAGTCTTTTAAAAGGGTAGAAACTTCAATTAAAGGCAAATGACACAAACATTCGAAAACATATTTATTTATTTATTTATTTATTAGATTTCAATTGCATTCGAATTCTAAATAAAACTTAAATGTTTATTTTAAAAAAAAATCCTTTAACTTTTTTTTTTTAAAGTTTAAAGGTAAACACATAGGTTTTAGTTTTTACTTTATTTATTGCAAACCATTTGTTAATAATTTTAAGTACTTGTGAAAGTTATTTGGGGATAGTCCAAATTAATTTCTGTTTTTTTCGTTTAGTAAAATTGGTTTATTTTTTTTTTTTTGGTTGCAAGTTGCAAACAAATATACTAAAAACATTTTGACTGTAGCGCCAGTTGTCTTAGTTAATAAATTACACTTGGCTAAAAAAAAAAAAAGAACACTACATAAATAAAACAAAAATTCTGTTTTTAGAATTCACTATTAATGACGACGTAAGTAATTTTTTATTGTTTTCAATTATTTCCTTCACTTAATCAACAGGTACACTGTCACAAAATACCTCTATTTTTGTGGGGGAAAAAAAAAAATCTGGTGTGAAACACTCACACAACTTTCCCTTCCTGCAATTTATGTAGTTTTATTATTTATTTTTACTGGTATACCTAGTTACAATTTCACATACGAGGGTGGTTTGAAAAGTTCTCGAAATGTACTAGAAAGAAGTGTCTTACCTCGGTGGAACTGCTTTTATTTTTCAACATAGTCTCCCTGTAGACTAATGCATTTGGTCCAGCGATGTTCCAATGCCTTTATCCCATCTCGAAAATGAGATTCCTCCAGGCCTGCAAAGTACCTCTCCAATTCGGCTGTCAGTTCTTCCGTTGTAGGAAATCTCCGTCCACCGAGGAAAATTTTCAGCTTGGGGAAGAGATGAAAGTCTGATGGTGCCAAATCAGGTGAATAAGGTGGATGTGGCAACAATTCGTACCTCAGTTCATGAAGTTTTGCCATGGCAATAACACTTGTGTGCGGGCGGGCGTTGTCCTGATGAAAGATGACTTTCTTCCTTGCCAAACCAGGCCTTTTTTCGCGTATCTTTTCCTGTAGTTGGTCTAGGAGGTTTGCATAGTATTGCCCCGTAATTGTTTGGCCAGTAGGAAGATAATCTATCAGCAGAATGCCTTTTGCATCCCAGAAAACTGAGGCCATGACCTTTCCGGCCGAACGTACTGCCTTTGCTTTCTTTGGTGGTGGTGACTCAGCATGTTTCCACTGCTTTGACTGCTGTTTTGTCTCTGGGGTATAGTAGTGGACCCAAGTTTCATCTGTAGTCACAAACCGGCGCAAAAAATCTTGTTGGTTGCGCTGAAAACGGGCCAGACTTTGTTCGGACATTTCCAATCTGGTGCGTTTATGGTCCAATGTCAAGAGCCGCGGCACCCATCTTGCCGATAATTTTTTCATTCCCAATTCTTCGGTTAAAATGTGATATACCCGTTCAGATGACATCCCTATAGCTTCAGCAATCTCTCGCACTTTCAGTCGACGATCCTCCATGACCATTTTATGCACTTTTGCGATAAATTCTGGGGTCGTAGCACTTTTTGGCCGTCCACTACGCGGATCATCATCTAAGCTCTCCCGACCAAATTTAAACTCGCTGGTCCACTTGGCAACAGTTGAATATGAAGGAGCAGAGTCCCCCAGTGTGTTCTGAAAGTCGGCATGAATTTCCTTTGCTTTCATACCTTTCTTTACAAAGTACTTAATCACTGCTCGAATCTCAGTTTTTTCCATTGTCACAAATCACTACGCGGGAACAACAACAAAGAGTCGTCACTACCACTCTCCTGCAGCAAGAGCACTGACGCGCCACGTGTTCACTCACAAAGGATGTGTGATTATTGCGCGGGAACCTCGTTGCTCTAGCACTGTCATCTAGCGGTGATTCCGAGAACTTTTCAAACCACCCTCGTATAACTTAAAAAATATATATACAAGGTACCACATGACTCGAGATCCCACAGCTTAAGGACGTATTATTTTTTATTTATTTATTTTAAGATTTTTACAACTGCACAGTAACCATGCAACAAGTAAAAGAGATAAATAATGAAAATGGAAGTATGTGCGTTGGTTAGCGCGCACACTCTGGCTTGAAGTTATGAACGGCGGCTATCAGTCGTCATACGCCATTATGGCCTTAGTGTGTAAGACTGCATCTCAAAACAGCCGTCATTATGTATTTGGATGGTCGCGCAGCCATCGACGCCTTAGTCGTCTTGGCGGGTTTGTGGGGAGAGTGGAAGTATAGAGGGCTTGGATTAGGGGACTGGAATGAGAAGATAATTTGGAATGGAATTTTAGGTAGCGGGATTTGGCTAAAGTGGTGACGAAGGGAATTTCTAGGTCAGTGTAGATAGTGAGGTTAGAGACGTAGAAGGGAGCATTGACGTAGGATTTTGGACTGTAGAGATTGAATGCGATACAGGTTTGTGTTTTTGGCAGTCCCATATAATTCGAGTCCGTATATTCATATAGTAGCTAGTAAGGAATTGTACAGTTGTCTTTTGTTGTGCGTTGTAAGTTCTGAGCGTTTGACTAGTATTTTTTTAGCATTCAGTATCAGTAATTTAGTTCATTTCGTTTTAGTCGAGTATGAGGGTTCTGTCTAGGCGGAGTCAGAGATAGCGGCTTTGAGATACAATTGGGAGAAAATTATGGTCTAATTGAATGGCGGGAAGGGTTTTTCGGTTTAAGGTGAAGACTATGTGCTTAGATTTGTGTTGATTAACCTTGGTTCTCCATCTACGGAGCTAGGGTTCGAGGACATTGAGATGGGAAAGAGGTATTATTGAAGTCCTTTCAGCCAAAAATGTCTAATAAACATAGGTCCTAAATGCTTCCTAACTGAAATACAGCCATTGAAAGGTGGACAACCGAACTTTATTATTAAAGGTGGTTTTTTAAACCGAACTTTATTATTAAAGGATCAAATTCCATTAAATGTGATCTTCAATTGTCAATTGCTTTTAATTGTTTTCAGCTATTTTCAAGTGTCAGAGTTTTGTTTTAAATTATTTACGTTAAATTTGCGTTGATTTACTATGTTGTTAAGTAAAATTTATTTATGCATGCGGGTTTTGTAATGGTAATAAAAGACGGATAATTGCAGAATATCTCGGAGGCGATTTCCTAATCGTAAAGGCGCCTTTTATTTGGGAGAGTTCACCGATGTTAAAGAGAAACAGGATCGTTTCCCAAAGGCACTGCTGAACGTTACCTAGATGGTGTTGATCAAGTGGAAGCGATATTGGAGCGCATCAAGCACAGTCTATCTGCTAGTATGCGAGGAATTTTAATAGTACGTCTGATGGTACGTTCTTTAATGGTACGTTCTAATCTTTTAATAGCGAATGAATGTATGGAGAATCTTACTTTGTTTCCAGAAGATTTCGAATTGTGGATGCAGTTATCTCAATAATAGCCAAAATTCCCATTACTAGTCGGGGGTCCGAAAATCCACTCGAAACCTACGAAAGAAATTTTCAGCATACGTTTGGTGTAAAATTATTATCGACCAACTTATTGGACCTATTTTAATGGAGGGTCGTTTAGTCATGAATCGCTTTATATAAAAAGAACTGCCCCTTCTTATGGAGAATGTTCCTCTTGCATACAGAGTTCACGTGTGGATTCAGCCCAGCACGTCCTACGTATCAGCTCATATTGATAGGTGAATAACTTC
Organism: Triatoma infestans; assembly: GCA_011037195.1. Lineage (NCBI taxonomy): Eukaryota > Metazoa > Arthropoda > Insecta > Hemiptera > Reduviidae > Triatoma > Triatoma infestans. The sequence goes on from JAAEAF010008454.1 coordinate 22,457, forward strand.
ATTTTTTAATTTTACGTATCGTAATTGGTGGATCGGTAGAAGTGATTCAGTTCCTTGGTCTCCAGTGTCTCGACTACATTCTTTGGGGACACATGAAGTTTTTAGATTATGCAGAAAAATCTAACTCTAGTGATCAACTCATTATGAGAATTACGAATGCGGCAGCGAACGTAAGACATACTCGTATCATCTTAGAGTGAGCTGTTAGATTATTCTTACGCAGGGCTAGACTTTGTATTGCAGCTGGAGATCATTGTGTTGAACAGAATTTGTAAAAATGAACTTGTTAAATAAGTTCTGTTTAAAAACAATTGTTTTAAATTAATTTCAGCTGTACACCTTTCTTAGGTTGCACATTAGTTAGGAAATATTTTCGGACACTGAAAATGATTTCAATAATACGTCCTTAAGCTGTGGACCTCTAGTTATAGGACACCTCGTATATATGTGTATCCGAAATATATCATAAAAGTAGAAATTTTGTTAAATCGGAATGTTCCAATTTCAAACTCTAAATTTTTGTCTCTTATTAATATTACTTAATTATATCGGCTTCTCCCTTCTCGTAAGGGTTACCGTTTAGGCCAAGCTTGTTAATATTATATAGACGATGAATCGTATAATATATTGAAATGCCACTTAGAAGGAGAGCCTATTGATATTCATGTCCCAGAACACTGTTTAAATGAATTTTTCCAGGGAAATGTTTTAAATAAAAGTTGTAGCTTTTTATATGAATAGTTGACGTAACAAGTTTAAATGAAATCGTTGGAGCCGTTTTCAAGAAAATTGCAAAAAAAAAAAAATGAAAAATCTGTTAGAAAAGCGGTTGACCAATTTTGATCAAAAACTTTTTGATGCGTCCCCTAAACGAAATATGTAGCAATCTTTAGCTTTCTACGATTTTTCATTTTGGAATTATGCACACACTGACTCACAGAGCACTCGCTAAAACATTTTTTTCGCTCTGAAGGTGATCTCAAAACATAATACATATTTCGGTGAAAACGCAATTAACACAATCCTCTTATAGCATTGATAGAATATAAAAATCAGTAGACGAACTAGTTAATCTTGGGATGCTTAATAAGATCATTAACATAAAGACATGTTGTTGCATTAATTATTTAAATTTTATTAATGAGAGCATGATACAATTTAATTTTAAGAGATTATAATAAAGAATAAATTTATCAATCAAAAAATATAATCGTGTTTATATTCTGTTAGAGAAAGGGATAAGGGAAGTTGAAAGTATAGTGTGACGAGGCCTGAGGCTAAAATAGAACTTGATTACATAGTATTCAATAAAAGCAGCGCTGTAAGTTTATAGTAATGCCTATATTGACATGGTGATTGGCATGTACTTTGAAACTGTACTAATATGACCTACCTATCAATATACGTGTATATACACACACACACACACACACACACACAAACTTTCTCAATATGTTTAATATCTGCAGAGCACTATCTTTAATTACTATACTTGTTATCTTGATCAAAATAACAATTTTTTATCTACATGGCTAAAAAAAAAACAACAAAAAAAAGTCAATAGATAAATTTGTACTTTTAATCTTTACTGATTAAAAAAAAAAAAATCATTTTTACCCATTAGAGATTAGAAATAATCAGTGCTATCAACTTTCAAGTAAACAAATATTAGAGCTCGTCTCTGGTACACCATCCCGGGACTGAGGCAGCCCAAGGTCTGCCTGGGTTGTTATAACCAGGAAAGGTCGAAAGCCTTCATCAGTCTGAGTAAGAATAGGATCCGTATTCTTACGGGATTCCTTACGGGGCACAGCAGACTCAGGGGACACCTGAGGAAACTTGGCCTAGCAGGTGACGGCATATGCAGATTCTGTGGAGAGGCGGAGGAAACTCCGATACATCTCCTCACGGACTGTGATGCCGTTATTCAAAGACGATTCGGTAGTCTGGGTTGTTACCAGATAGGGGAGGAAGAAATACCTACCCTAGAACCTTCCAGGATCCTGAGATTCCTCAGGGAGCTAAACCTGGAGAGGGTGCTGGCTCATCTTATGCACCAGAGGGGGTACAATAGAACAACAAATGGTCGCGGTGCGGAACCCTCGGAAAAAAAAAAAAAAACAAAAACAAATATTAATTTTTAAATAAAATTGCTGGATTTCTATTATTTTATTAAATTAAATATTACGTCATTTTATGGTATTCCAAGGAACCTCCTTTTCACCGGCGTTCCGCAAAGAAGTGTGTACTTGCTGCTCCCTCTCGTTTACACTGTGTACCGTGCTGACGACCACTATATTCAAATACCATCACCTTCACCTTTGCCGACGGAGTAGGCCATCCTATCCCCTAATAATTATCCCTTCTTCAAGCTCACCTCAACATCCTCAAACCCTGGCTCTGAAATTGGAAAATTAAGATAAATCACCTCAAACTGAAACACATAGTCTTCACATTAAATCGGAAAACCCTTTCGAAAAAACATTTAAATAAAAACATTTAAATATCCCTTTATTTTTTATTTTTATCTTTTTTTTCTTCATTTATTTGAAAATTTACAATTGCAAGTACGCTTGCATATAACCAACAACAAGTAAATGAGTTGACTCACAATGACAATAAAGGAGATATCACCCAGTGTAATACTCCACACTATTTCGCTGTGCACACTTATAAGAGATTACGAGACCACTGCCGCCACAGTCGTTGAGGAGGGTTATCTGCAATGGATACGGAGGAAAAGTTGATGAATTAATGGATTGTGATGATATGCGAGACGGCTGTGAAATTTGCGGTTTAGTTTTTATACAAGGTCACTTATAAAGGAATCTGGAGATCGGAATAAATTATCAGGTTAGAAACGTAAAACGGAGCATTGGTTATAACTTCTATTTATAATCTTTTTCAGGTAAAATTTAATTTTGATCGTTTCTGATGAACCTGACTATTACTTATAAATTTAAGCTGCCACTTACATGCTTTGTTGGTTGACACAAAAACTGTTGATATACAAGTCTCATTCAGGTATATATGTCTAGCCCTCCACCATTTTTTTTATGGCGTGCCTAACAAACCCGCAAGTTTTTAAACTATAAATAGATTATATAAATAAACTCATTTAATTATATAAATTCTCTTTAGAGAATTTTTATAATTAAATGAGTTTCGGAAGAGTTTTTTTAAAGATAGATAGATAAAAAGCTTTATTACAAATTTACAAGTATGTACAATAATAATAAATAGAAGTGCCAATGTACATTAACATTATAACCTTCCCACATTGTTTATGTAATGATTTTTCGGATAAGGCGAGTAAAAATATGCAGGAAAAAATGGAAAAAACCTGCAGCTTTAGGAAAAATATTAAGGAGAGGATGTGTTTCAGTCTTTTATGCCTGTAATCTATGGATGGATCGTAGATTGCTATTTCGCGGCAGAATGGATTGGGATGGCAGTCTCTAGAGTGGAAAGGACTTTCAGGAGACGATTTTGGATGAAGGAATAAACTGGGGTTATTGAAGATTTTACGTGAAATAGGTCGATTTTGGTGTGTCATGGTGAGTCAGTCGCAAGTCTTAGGAATTTGTTCTGGGTTAATTGAAATTTTGGATATTACTGTTACTAGTCAGGCTCCAGGCAGGCGGAGAAAGCGTAAAGTAACATTGGTCTGATGACGACTTTGTACAGTAAGAGTTTGTTTTGTGTGGTCATTTTTGAGTTGCGTGACAGTAATAGGAAGAGTAGTCTTATAGGCATTTTTCCAGAATTCATTTTGCCCCTGTATATGTGGGTCATGAACTTTAATTTGTTGTCCAGAGTTTTTTCGGGGTAAGTCCAAGAGATCAACGTATTGTTGTGTTTAATCGCCATAATAGTTTATAACTATATACATTTAATTATACAATTTATAGCTAAGTAGCAATTTATATATTTACATATATAGCTCACAATTATACAGCAACATTAATTTTTGCAAAGATCTGAGAAAGCGGTTCAGGTTTATCGTTCATTCGGGGAAGTTTTTTTTGAGATTTTTCTCGAAAATGGTTCTAAAGATACAACCGTCTGATCAAGTTAAGGATCAGTAAATTCTTTCGTTATGGTTAACTGTTTTAGTTCTTTTTTGCGATGTCTTTCGAAAATGATTCCAGTGATTTTCTTGGCATGTTTATTATTCATATATAGGGCATATAGGGCTTATTTTAACATTAGATAGGGTAGTATTGCTAATTTTTTGAACCATTCAAAATGATCTTTAGACTTACTTAGCTCTTTGTAATGACATAGCAATGTCAAAGCCTTCACAAAATATAACAAAAGGAAAGAATAATTTATAACTAGAGGCCCCACAGCCGGCCGCTGCCTTTTCAATACAAAGGTATCAAAGACAAGCACTGATAAAGCCCTGTCTATTGAACAGAAGCCACCTGGTCTTTGAAAGTCGCCGATGGGCGACCAAATCTGGCCACTGACCTGAATCACTGGTCGCCGACCTAACCAAGGTCCCACAAGGTCGCACGCTACTAGAGATGTCTTAGTGTGAGAACTTACTTACACACTTGACAGTGTGTGAGTAAGACTAATATAAACTTCGCTCCACTGGAAGAGGGGATCATTATATCATTCATCATTATACGAGTAGCCACATCATTATATCAGTATCATTTTACAGCAGCAGTTATACTTGAGTTCCGAGCGCGTCCCTATACAAGGTTTTAACTTATAATTATTTTTCATAGTTGTGCATATTAGTTTATTTATTATAATCATTTAAAATTATTTGTTATTTAACTCTTAAAATTATTTATTTGCTTTTATCAAATCATATTAATTGTAGTTACCATTAGGCTCATTCAAATTATTGTTAAAATATATTCTATTTTTATAAATTCAGTGTTAGTAATTCAAGCAATAACTCTCTAAACTAACTTCCGCCTAATAAATCCCTCTTCAAGACATCTACCTTCATACCTCAGGAATCACGATAATTGATTCCACTACATCTTCAAAGTTGGTCTGGCGACTTTTGATAAACCCTCCAGCTTTACGACATTTTATCTCAAATTTCTTGCACTACTTAGTGTAAGCTAGAGATAACTTCTCTGGAGGGGGAAGATTGGCTATCCAAGTTGAAACTCATATGCCAATGAATGGCAGAGGTGGTAATACCTAGTTCAAGTGCGCTTGTTAGCACTACCCTATTGAAACAATTGAGCCAGCTGCTGTGTGGCTAACTTGTTGGCTTGATTCCATTATACTTCAAATGTAAATAGTGCAAATTATTCATCATCAAGAGAAAAGAGGTATTTTTTATAACTTCCTCTTATAAGAGGAAGTACTGTATCCAATTTTCAAAGTTCATTTTTATGGATAATAAAGTTTTGACATTCCCTATATACTGAAAAAGGTGTACTTTTGAAAAATTATTTGTGTGTTGGCTTGCGGATGTTTTAAGGTCTCTTACTCCGTAAGTAAGAGGAAGTATTGTAATCGTGTCAAATTTTTGATATCAGGTTTTCACCGGAAATATCCGTTTTGAGGTGCCGTGAGTCCAAAAAAGTGGTTTTTAGCAAATGGTGTGTGTGTGTGATTGTAAACAGCATAGCTCAAAAATGAGAAACCGTAAGAAGTTGAAATTTGATATTTCGTTTAGGTATCACCATGGCATTTGACAGTACGTTATCTATCAAAATTCCTCAACCGGAACCACCACTTTATTAGTTTTTTTTTTTTACGTCTTTTGCAATTTTCTCAAAAATGGCTCCGACGATTTTCTTCCAACTTGGTATATCAACTACACATTTTTAATTCTAAGAGCTACAACATTTTTCCGGGAAAATTCATTTAAGGGCACTTTTGGGGGGGAGGGGTAGAGTTAGGTTTTTATCTAAAGTGCTATTTCAGTTTATTAGACAATTCTGTCATCTAAATAATGTTAATTTAGAATTAAATATGTTGTTGAAATTCCGAGTTTGATAATAATCGGATGACCGCAAGTGCGTTTGTTTTACCACTTTACTAAATAATTTTTTCACTTTTTAGCGATTTTCTCAAAAATGGCTTCAACGATTTTCTTAAAACTTCTTATTGAACTTACAAATATCTACAACTTTTATTTGTAACATTTCTTGGGGAAAATTCATTTAAGGGCACTTTTAAAAGGGAGTGGTCGGGGTTATGTTTTTCTCTAAAGTGCTATCATAGTTGATAAAGGTATAATTGGATGATAGATTATACAATTCTATCATCCAAACAAACTTAATTAGAAATAAATAGATGGCCAAAATTCCGAGTTTCAAGAAAATTAGTAAACCGGAAGTGCGCTTTTACTGAACAGTTTTTTTTCAGTTTTCACGAATTTCATTAAATTTGGTACACAAACTATAAAATTTGTGAATTATAATTTTGAGAACTGGAGTAAGAGAAAGTTGTGTGAGTGTTTTACACCAGATTTTTTTTCGTTGATTTTATGCCACTTCTCGAGTGTGATGGATGCAAGAAACTTGAAATAATATTAAATTTTAAATAAATCTAAATTATCAAAATATGTTGCAAAAGGACCAGCCAGGTAATACCATTACAGTTACTCGTACGGTTCAAGAACAATTATGGCATTGTACTGTACTACCCCTTCTTCACACAGGGGAGGAATTGAAACAAAGAGAAGAGATATTTTAAGACAGACTCGTTCTAGCTACCAAAGTGAAAACATCAGAGCCATATCAAGTTTTAAGAGTTTATTCCAATTAATTTATAAGCATATTGTTGTTAACTTAATTTCTCTTAGAGAATATATCTTTTGAAAAACAGTGCGACTTCCTTATTATTGCTAACACTTCATTCTCTTTTAAACTACATATTTACAAGCCCTTCATACAAAATCGCTCGTGCTACTTACTACAAACTACAACACCACACCATAACATTACATTGGTGCCAGCTGTTTGGGATATTTTCAACCAGAATCCACAAATTAAAAGTACGTACAATTTTCAATTTCATAATTAAACAAATTATCCATCAGATAATTTGATTGTTTTTAATTATTTTCTCAGCGGAAATAATATTTTAATTAAATATTTCCCATTATTGAATTTTCTAGTGAATTTCATTTTTAAATTTTTGTAATTGTACCACTTGTACCTCAATCCCTTTCGAATTTTGAATTTATGAGTGTACTTAATAGATCCCAAATTATAAAGATATTACGCGATAATAACCTTTCTGTTGGAGGCAATTTACTCCAATTACGTAGACGTCTTGAAAAATATAATCTTTCCCCAAGCAATTCGTTCACTGACAAAATGTATAAGATTAATGGACAAGACATGGGCATCGACGCTGCTGTAGAGTATTTGCTTGCTCAGCAACAATTAGCAAATCCTCCCACCCCCAGCAATCAACCAGCTAGTTCTTTAAGAAATTTGCAATTGATAAACAGTTTACCCACTTTCGATGGCGAAAATTCAGCCAAAGTGTCCGATTTCCTAGACCAAATTAGCCATTGTGCTAGTCTTTCTGGCTGGGACGACGCAGCTAAATTAGAAATATTAGCTCTTAGACTCTCAGGTTCTGCAAAAATATTTTACGACACCCAGAAAGCGGAATTACAACGCCAGGGTACAAATATAACGTATCCTCTAATTTCTGAGCGACTTCTAGCCCGATTTCGTAAGGAGAAAACACCCCTAGTCCTCTTACAACAGATGACTAATATTCAGTCCTTGCCCACTGAGTCTCCTGAAACATTCGCGGATAGGATTAGACATATCCAATCCGCCATTCATTTAAAAGCTCAAGCTAACCCACTCGAGGCCTTACAAGCAATTCTAGATAAACTGGCCACTGATGCATTCTTGAAGTCGCTTCCTCAACCGCTTCGTAATGAGGTGCGAACGAAGCTTCCTCAAAAATTAGATGAAGCACTTTCCTATGCCAATGCCCTAAAAGAAGTTCAGGCTTCTGAAACAAACCCCACAGTTTTCGCTGTAACTTCGAAAAATTCTAATCGTACACCTCCATCTCCTTGTCGTTACTGTGGACAAATGCATTTCCACAGAGAATGCCCGCATCGTAATAAAAGTCAAAAGCCACAATTAAAACCAACTACCACTTAGAGTTTCTTTACAATACACTGACTGTTTCAGCCCAGCTGTACTACTACAATACTACTAAATATTGAATACGAAATCCACGTTTAAAGAAAAGTTTAAATAGATCTTTTTTCTAATATTTTTACTACAAGCTACAATCTGTTCAGTCAGAATTTATTGAAATAATTAACCATTCTCATTGGTACAAATATTTGTCTCTTGGTATAATAATAAAACAAACAAACTGGTATCAAACTTGATTCCGAATATTTTAGGTATCATAAAAATAAAGAATCTGCATAAAATTGAAATCTAGTTTTAACTTAAATATTTTTTATTTTAATCATGTTAATTTATGTTAAAAAGAATTCTAAAAACAAGTAGATCTTTCCATCTTAAAACTTTCTTTTTAGTAAACTGCTTTCTTCCTCTTTCTTTTTATCATTCTTTTATAAATAAATTCTTTACCTTTTTCCATTTCCAAAGTTACATTCTAGTATAGTAGGACCCCTTGTTATTCGGTTTTATTGTACTACAAAACTCCTAAATATCATTGTAACATTCTATTCTATGCTCAACTTTTCTCTCTCTCTCTCACTCTCACTCTTTCTTTTACCTTAGTTTTCCACTTTCTAAATAATGAATAGACCCGAAATTTAATTAAAAATAGTGTATAGCCGTATTGTATTACCCAGAATGGTGGTTGGATTCACAGAATACAGACTCAACAATAAACAGGTTATTGCCACTTTTTTTTCATCTTCTGTTGGACTAATGGGTATCCAGGAATATTCTACTATCAGAGAAGGAATTACATTTTGGATTCTTTTTTATGTCTCCTGCCCAGAACATATTGACTCCATTTTATCTCCTAATTTTATCACTTTATCAATGTGTTTTTTTTTTTTCCCCCATTTTTCTCTAACTGTTATAGGAGATGCCGGTTCAAATTTGTTTTATTATGAGGCCATTATAACATACAAAAGAAGCATGGGGTTTAGAAAATGAACTGTAGAAAATCAAAGTAAAATCAACAATCAGTTTTGGTAGAAAAAAAAAAAAAAACAATCTGGTGTGAAACACTCACACATCTTTCTTTTACACCAGTTCTCTAAATTATAATTGACAAATTTTATAGTTACTATACCAAATTTAATGAAATTCGTCGAAAACTGAAAAAAAAAAAAACTGTTCAGTAAAAGCGCACTTCCGGTTTACTAATTTTTCTTGAAACTCGGAATTTTAGCCATCTATTTATTGCTAATTAATTTTGTTTAGATGGTAGAATCGTATAATTAACTACGATGGCATTTTAGAGGAAAACATAACCCCCACCACCTTTCTCGCAAAAGTCCCCTTAAATGACCTTTACCAGGAGAAATGTTTCAAATTAAATTTGTAGCTCTTTATATGTGTAGATTCACATTCCTAGTTTAAAGAAAATCGATGCAGCTATTTTCGAGAAAATATTAGGAAAACTGAAAAATACATTTTACTTAAAATGCCCTTCCGGTCATCAGATTTTTTTCAAACTCGGAATTTCAACAACGCATTTAATTCTAACTAATATTATTTACATGACAAAATTATATAGTAAACTGGAATAACACTTTAGAAGAAAATGTAACCCCACCCCTGCCACAAAAATGCGTTTAAATGAATTTTCCCAGAGAAATGTTTTAAATTTTTTTTTTCCCCTTTTGCCATTTTTGACTTAGGCTATTCAGCCATTTTATGTCGCGCGGCCAAATATAAAATTGATAATTGGTAATAGGGGTTATCCCCGTCATTAAAGAGAGATCTAATGTCCGCTAATTCGGGACAAGCGTCAAGGTAATCTGCGGACATGTCATCCTGAAGGCATATTGGACAGACTGGGCTCGTTGCCATTCCGATGTAAATGTTTTTGGAGGTAATCGTGGCCAACACGACACTCTGCGGGGTAGTGTAGGTGGGATTCGTCCGTTCTGTGACAATAACTGGGCCCACTGTTTTCCTGCGGTCTGCTGCCGGTATCTCTCTTGGGTGGATCTCTGAATAGTGAGTTCTATCAGGCGCTTGGCTGTACTTAATGTAAGTGAAGTGGTCGGCTGTTCAGACCGCGCGCCCTCACCCGCAAGCCTGTCGGCCTGTCGACCGGGGATTCCGCAATGCCCAGTAATCCAATGCAATACCACGTTAATTCCTCGCGCTATCAATTGGTGAATCCTGGCCCGGCAGTACTGAACATCCTGGGAGTCACGAGGGGTCGAGCTAGTGGTGATAGCCGTGATCGCTGCTTGCGAGTCTACTGGATCACAACGTGTGAATCCGATCTTACTCGTATTTCATCGAGAGCAAGCGCAATTCCCTTCACTTCGCCGTCAAAATTTGTCGCGATACTCCCCACAGGACATGTGCTATATACACTTATATCTACTACATACACCTGCTTCCGCGTTTGAGTTGGGCCCAATGCCGAACCATCAGTGTAAACCCGCAGCCATGTTGATATGGGGTAATGCACTCCAGTGTTTCCAGAGCAATGACTCAAGTTCATAGGGGAGAGACCTGCCCTTACTGACCGGCTGGCACAGATCCAATCGACATTCCGCCCGAAAGAGTGGTGGTTGAATTGGCGGGAATTCCTGGCAGTTCTCAAGGGGAAGCCCGCTTGAAGCTTTCATGTTTTCTACAGCCACAGTGAAGTTAGTCTGGGTTAC
>JAAEAF010008455.1:0-35165 GCA_011037195.1 Triatoma infestans
TACTTATCAGATACCATTAAGAAAAAATGGCATCAAGAATGGCAACAAATACAAAACAAGCTGTCCTCAATTAAAAAGTCTGTAGTTAGATGGAAACCTCCTCTATCTTTAAAGCGAACCGAGCGAATAAAAATTCATCGTTTGAGATTCGATCACACACTTCTTACTCACCAATTCCTCTTGGCTGGGCAAGAAGCACCGTTGTGTGAAAGGTGTGGTGAACTCCTTACTGTTCATCATTTACTGTGCGTCTGCAGAGAATTGAATGAATGATATGCGACAACTGTATAGCTTGACAAATATAACCTTAATGAGAATCTTATGAAACGTGATAAGATAAGAGGAGTAATTTGTTTCTTAAAGGCTTTGGGGGTGTTTAGGAAAATATAATAATTTCATAAGTTGTAAATAGATTTATCAAATTGTATCTACATTGTGTATATATTTCTATTGTATATGTGTATAAATATGTAAATAAGAGTGATTGTATTGGTATGAAAGTAATTTATTTGGTTGAAAGAGAATGAGTGTTTATGTAGGTTAGATAGATCGGGATTGTAGGAATATCGAGTACTACAATCCCAGTAGTAGTTAAGTTATAGTATTAGATTTTAATTTTTATAGGAATGAAAGATTTGTGTGAATGAGTGTGGGGGGGCCAATATCGGCCAGGGGTGGCAAATTTTGGTCGTTTAGGAAGCCTTTTCTGCACTTTGTTTTTATTTGGGAGCCACTGATTCTAGGAGGGGAGGGTCTGAGCCGGGATGGCAACCCCGGCATCTATGTGAATGTGAGAGTGTTTGATGTATAGATAAGCAGATACTTCTTTCCTGAGAATGAACTCATTCCTTTTGTTATTTGGATATGCATGAACTTATAAAAATTAGAATTTGTTGGTGTTTATACATACGTATATATAGGAGTATAATATATATATATTGTTATAAGATTTTTGAGGGAAAGAAGAATGGCTAAAGACCAGGGCAGTCGGTGCCAGTAACCATTATAAAAAAAATATATATATATTTACTAATGTGAAGCATACAAGTTTGAAATAACAACTGGGAAAATTCTAAAAACGGACCCCAACTAAAACAATTTTTTTTCTTAAATTCCGACAGATTAAAGGTGAATTTGAACATTCAATATAAAATCATTCACATAATTCACAAGAACCAAATAAAACTTTATGATTTCTAATAGCTCATAATCCATACTAAAGTTAAAAAAGGCAATTCAAAACAGATACAAACCGTTTATTCTCTCTATGTAACACAAACTAAAGTCATATAGAAATAATAAAGGAAAATTAACTGTTCTCAATTTAAACTATGTAATACTAAACACTATAACAAATTTTAAATACAAAGTTAACGAAATAATTAAAAGAAAACTAATAGGTCTTTTCCTGCTCATAAAACTCAACAAAAACGAACATGGCTGTCACACATCCCAGCGTCTAGAATACTGAAAGTCCCCCCTTTTTCTACAACCACACCCTACATTGTTTTCCACTAAAACATCCAAAAATCGATTCTGCACTCTTCGGATCGATGATTTCCGTGGTCTTTGAAGAAATTGTCCAAGATGTACTCATCATTTCTGTATTGCTTTGCTGTCCCTTACTGGAAAATTATAGACGACATCTAATAATACATCTGCTTTGTACTGGACAAAAAAGGCTCCCAGTCGTTTATCAGCCTCTTCACCGATAAAATATTAAATATTTCATCAATTTTGTAAATACTATTAACTGTAACAAGATAAATAGTAAAAGAAAAAAGCTATATTTAATAATTTATTTATTTAAATAATGTGCCAAAATTATGGAGGGAATTAGGGTGTCTTTATTCCTAAACCAGAACCGACCCTAAGGCATTTAGACCTATAAGTTTTATGTCATTTCTTTTAAAAACGTTGGAAAGGTTGGTGTATATGTATTACTGATGGACCTTTCAAGGATCATCCACTCATCCAAACCAATATGCTTATACTGTAGGGAAATCAACCGAGACTGCTTTGCATTGTCTGGTCGGTAGGATAGAATCAGCTCTAGAGACAAAGAAATATGCTTTAGGGTGTTTCTTTGATGTTGAGGGGGCATTTGGCAGTGTATCGTTTGATGCTCTTGAAGATTCCCTAGGCCGAAAAGGTAAACAACCAGTTTTAATTAACTGGATTGTATTAAACTGGCAGATTTTGGGCAGGGTAAGCGATATGATCATTCTACCATTCATAGCGAGATGCTTTTGAAGGTTCCTATTACAGGTTTTCTTTCTGACAGTATGTTGAAGACTTTTGTTTGCGAGCATTCTTACTGAGTTACGTTACCTTCTAGGGAAGATTGGGTCCGTTTGGTGTGATTGGGGTTGCCACATCTACTATATTTAATATCACTTTGATATATGTTGTTCTTATTGATATATGATATTAGACTCTAAATATACGTCTAAAAAATGATATATTTATCCCATCACCGCGATGATAACACTAATAATTCGTATTAGCGCGCTCATCTCGCGCCACACAATCATTAGTGAACAAATAGTGATTAGTTGATAGGCGTCTCGTATATGGCGCGCGCATAGCTTGCGCCAACGCTTTCCGTCGGTTCCGCTCTCGCCAAGTGTCAAAAATGACAAAACTAAAAATTTAGGTTAAAAATACTTAAAGGGTGCTCTACAGCAGCTGCCAATCAGATGACATTGACGTCTAAGATTTTAAGGCCGCAGCTGTATGTGCATTTATTTTTGTTATAAATTAACAAATTTTTAAAGATTTAAGTTGGTTTTTATTTAATAAAGTTGTAAAAAAAAATGCGGTATATTTCTTTCATAAATGATATATTTTAGAAATCTTAATCATATATATTTACATTTTTCACCTGGCAACCCTAGGTGTGATACCTGATAATTACCTCCGGTGTTACATGGTGCGTTCTAGAACGGATGGTACGCCTGGAGCTGCGGTCTATTTTGAGATTGCAGATCATTTGGCAATATCTCTTGGTGAATGAACCACAATCTTCCATACTGAGGTTTATGCTATTCTTTGTTGTATCTTAGATGAGAGGATACGTAACACTAACTTAAAAGGTGTTTGTATCTGCTCGGACAGCCAAACTGCGCTGAAGGCGCTGAGTTAATATGTCTTCATTTCCAGGTTGGTGTTAGAATGTTCTAAAAGACTGGAACAGCTTTCTTCTCTGAAGGGTTCCTTGTACTCTCGGCACCAGGTCACATGGGAATTTATGGGAATGAGGAGGTAGGATAGGTTTGCCAAATTAGGCGCCTCTTTGCCTTTCATTAGTCCCGAGCCTGCTGAGGGCGTGTCTTCTGGCACATGTCTGTCAGGCTTCCAATCATGGACAGCTTCACAGCATTCATCCTTATGGATGAGCTCAGTTGGTTGTCGGCAGTCAAAACTGATATTGGAACTTTTTCTGATAATATAGATTTGTAGAAATGATTTCACTTTGTGTTAATAATTAATTTATTTTATTCTTTGCACACTTTTCTTTACTTTCCACTTAATTTGTATATTTCTTTTATGTTTTATATTAATTTTATTTAGATGTAGTGTCTAAGCTCCAAAAAACAAAGAAAAAAGACAACTGCACATGTTATTTAATGTTTACAAATCAGAGATAACGCTGGTAATAACTGAAATGAGCTCATTTACAAGGATTTGCTTAGATAAATCCTTTTACAAGTGATGTGTCACGTTTCTAAAAGCCTCTTTGTAAAAATCAACATTACTATCATACAGAACGTTTTGTTCATTAAACAATGATTCATCTCTCTATAACTAAATAAATTTATTGAAGATTACAGCATATTGTTTAATAATGTACCTACTGCATAAGAGAAACGAAATCATTGTATAATTATAAATTTGTAAAATACTGTTGGTCATCTGGCAGCCCATCTACATCTTTGCCACCCGTTGTTTGGTAGATGTGGACCTAATCCAATATGGCTCTTATCCCCACATAAAAAAATAAACTAAGACTACTTCACCTAAGAATCTTCGCCTCATATGCCCTTGAGATTTAGACTTACTAATAACAAGGACTTTTATTTGGGAGGGAATTGTCGTCGGAATTTTGACTGAATTATGTATTTGACAATGAAATTTGACAAACTAAACCAGTATAAACAAAAATTAAAACCAGAACGCTTTAACCAGAAGTAATTATTCATTTTCAAGTTGGGAAATTATAAATATTTATTAGAATTTACCACTAAATTGTCTATTAATGGTTCCTCTTTATGTAATATAAGCCACCGTCTACAAACTTCAGAGTGTAATTAATTATTCAATATGTAAACCCTTGTTTTAGAGTCTCCAGTATAATATAAAGTTTACTTTTACGCTTCTCTTGTTTATTATTTTCTTAATTTTTATATTATAACTACTTTTACATAAATAAAATTAGCGTTTTATATAAACAATTGTTATAATCAACTTTAAATACGTTGTTAATCTGGTTCAATTAATCGACATCTAATATTGTATCTAATAATCTTTTGTTGTTGTTCTTGGCTTGTTTTTCATGAACTCGACATACGACAGATGTCTAGACACCTATCTCGGTCGTAAGTCGAGAATTATCTGTAATTAGCCATGATCAGTTAAGTTGGAGTTCACTGTACCTATATCAAGGATTATTAGATTAGTTAGAACATCAAACAATCGTAGTAATTAACCAATTACATTAGTTTAATTACAATTAAATTTGAATTACTATCAGGCCTGCGATCAAATACCTACCTATATGGTGGCCAGTATACCTTGCGATTTGTCTACTCATGCATTTTGAAAAAATACAAATACATCAATAAAAATTGTTAATGCTTTTTATGCTTGGTATCATTTGAAAGATTACCAAATCAAAAGCTGCTTTTTCGCAACATTATGAATTTTTGTTTTCGAAAAAGCAAAGTTGCAGTTATTCTCCAGAGATCAAGATCAAGCAAAGTAAACCATCTGCTTTAACTTAGCTGTGTTAAGAGGCTTAATTTTTGGATACCTTTCCAACCTGAGCAAGGCCAGTATGCCCAACGAGTTTTCTTCAGTGATCCATTAATAATCTAATCAATGAAGTGAGTGATGAAACGAAATAAAAAAATGTATCGTTTACTGTAACATGAAGCGCAACACTTCCAAAGCGGGACTGCATTTGATCAAATTTATCCTTTGATAAATCCTTTTGATCAAATTTATCCTTTATCCTTTGATTGGAAGAGTTTCTTCTATGTGTTGTTTCCATAGTAGGGAACCATCTGTTAGGTTATATAATGGGTCCAGTTAGACAACATGCATTCTATGTTTCACGAGAAATGTCCAAATTTGGTAAATCTGAAAGGTTCCATAAGCCTTCATAACATCGCTACTTTCACAAATCTTTGCAGAATTAGCAAAATTAGCCACTTTTCCTTTCAATTCATTGTCAACCAACCGCTTTGTTTTTTTCCACTCCTCATTTGTCATAATTGGAAACAGGATCAGCTATCAGTGCGGAAATCATGCGTAGAATAGATACCATGGATCTGACAAATTGTTGGAGATGCCCATTCCCAAGGAAATTAACGCCTTAAATAACGGATTAAAACATACTGTAGATCCAGATTGTTGCTGATTGCAATCAAGATTTCCGATAACGTATATTAATACAGCTGTAAATCTAAACATAATGGTTCCCCCCCCCACTATTCTCGTATTAACAATCAGAGATCTTTTGCGATGATAGCCTGCTTTACTTAAAGGCCATCAAACGGTTTCGGATCTTTGACCATCATAAGGATATCCATTTAATTTTGTGATTAACATGATTTAGCATATTGCAAAGTCATCATTGTAACACTAAGATTTTAACCTCGTCATCGAGCAGGCAACGAGGGATTTGCTCAATGGTTGCGTGCAAAGATTAGAACCGGAGGCCCCGTTTACTAACCTATCTAGATCATAGTTTTTTGTCCCTAAGTGAATGTACTCCTTACCTTCCGATGTTTCTGTAACAAGCAAATTTTGATAGTGCACTGAGAGAAAGTCCAGGACGTCAATGACCTCATAATGATTGGAATTAGCAAAAAAAAAACAAACTTAGTCATAACTCATTGTCTATCTAATTTGATCCTTCTCTCCTTATTTTCTACATCACAGGTCCTGCTGAAAGAGGCAGTAATCTTCCTTCCCTCAGTTGTACAAGAAAATGTTCAATGCTTCTGAGATTAAACTCTCAAACAATAATAACTTGGAATGCTATAATTGTTGAAATGATTATATTGAAAGTGCCTCTACTTTATATCGTTTACCTGCTAATACTCACACAATTTGAATATTTTTCGCTAAAGATGAATAAACCTATCATAATATCAAAGATTATATAATTACTCCAATTATTTAAAAGATTAATAAAAAAAAACTTTGTATTCATCACCAAAAATGTTCATTATAAAATTACTGTAATTTTTATCTTTGGTAAATTTTATAATAAATAATAAAAATAATATAAAAGAGGGATTATTATATGATCATAATGAGTGTAGAGATGCATATAATGGAAAGTATAAATCTCCTTTCTAACCCGACCAAAGAATGCCCAAAGAGTGCTTTTCATTAATTTTCACAACCTCTAAAAGAGCATCATCCATCCTTTTTAAATTAAAATGAATGAAAATAAATGATATGAGAAGTCGTTATTTATTATAATTATATTCAAAAACTATAAAAAGTAGAAATTGTTTTTATAATATTATTATTTATGGTACATAATAAATTAGAGATAAAATAAAACTAGTATAATTACTTTTAATACTGATTTTGTTATATTTATATAATTATATCTAATCTCTTATTAAGATAATACCATTAATTTTTACCATCACTTTTCCGTGTTGGAAAATAGCTCTCCAAATAGATTTTACGAGACAGCGATCTTCAAAATAACGGTGATGCGACCACTTTTGTGTAATCAAATTTATTTGGCATATAATGCTAAACCAATCTTAATAAACCAATGAAAAATCTAGTAGACCAAACGCTAACTTTGTTATCTTTTCCTAATATTATTTGGATTAATTTCTGAGAACTGAGGAGCGTGGCACTGCTGTGTGTAATTATTTATATTTTTTATTAATTAATTCTTATTTTTAGATACTATAATTTTAGCACGGCAGCTGCATAATAATTTTTACTTTTCTCTTACTCCTAGTAAGAGGAAGTATTGGAATCGTGTCAAATTTTCGACATCACGAGTTTTCACCGAAATATCCTTTTGAGGTCCCCTGAGTCCAAAAAAGTGTTTTTTAGCAAATGGTCTCTGTGTGTGTGTGTTTCGTTCTTTTTTTTTTTTTAATTCACTTTATTTCCATCATGCTCCGCTCGAAAGAGCACTACATGAAATTTAAAAATTATTATTACAATTTATTAGTACTATTACACAATTAACTTAAAGGGATCATTCGGACACAATTATAATGACAATAATTTAAGAATACAATACAGAATAAAATTTATTTAAATAGAAATATTTATAAATTTATCAATACAGAAATAAATTATTTATTTATTGATTTATTATTATTTTATTTTATTGTTTCTTTTTTTTTTTTTTTTTAGTTATATATTTATTTTTATTTATTTATTTTTTTATAGATATATATATAATATATGTTTCCTTGATTTTATTTTTATTTATTTATTTTATTTAGGAAGTAGGCTGATGTGTGTGTGGTGTGTGTGTGTGTGTGTGTCGACTGTGATTGTGTGTGTATGAGAACAGCATACCTCAAAAACCAAAAACCGTAGAAAGTTGAAACATGATATTCCGTTTAGGTATCACTATGGCATCTGACAGTGGGTCATCTGTCAAAATTCCTCAACCGGAAGTACCACTTTTCTTGTTTTTTTTTTTTTACTTTTTTGCGTTTTTCTCAGAAATGGCAGTTTCTCCGACAGTTTTTCTTTAAACTAGATATATGAACTAGACATACAAAGAGCTACAACTTTTATTTGAAACATTTTACTGGGAAAATTCATTTAAGGGCAGTTATGGTGGAAAGGTGGGGTTGGGTTTCATCTAAAGTGCTATTTCAGTTTATCTAACAATTTTATCACCTAAATAATGTTAATTAGAATTGAATATGTTGTTGAAATTCCGAATTTGAGAAAAAAATCGGATAACCGGAAGTGCTTTTACATTAACACTTTATTAAATGATTTTTTCACTTTTCGCGATATTCTCAAAAATATCTCCGACGATTTCCTTGGAACTTCGTATACCTAAACATACAAAGATTTACAACTTTTATTTTAAAACATTTCTCTGGGAAAATTCATTTAAGGGCACTTTTTGGGGAAGTGTGGGGTTATGTTTTTCTCTACATTGCTATCATAGTTGATTATACAATTCTATCATCCATACAAAATTAATTGGAAATAAATAGATGGCCAAAATTTCTAGGTTCAAGAAAACTAGTAAAACGGGAAGTGCGCTTTTACTGGACAGTTTTTTCAGTTTTCGATGAATTTCATTTAATTTGTTACATGAACTATAAAATTTGTCAATTATAATTTTGAGAACTGGAGTAAGAGAAAGTTCTGCGAGTGTTTCACACTAGATTTTTTTATTGAGGTATGGGGAACATAAATTGTGTATTGTATATTTACATGCTTGTCAATTTTCTCTTTTCTAAGTTTATCAGACCATAAAATAAACCTGCTTAATAAGCTCCCTGCTTGACTCGATGAAATAAGATATCTCTTTCTTCAATTCCCGTGTTTCAGCATTATTCAGAGGACTAAAAACTCAATCCTCCAACCGTTCAAATCTAATATAGTCACATTGTGTAAACTTTATCCATTACTAACAACATATATAATCAGGGTCACTATGGATACAATGGTTCCATTAGGAATGCCAATTAACATTTATAGGGGTTTGTCTGTACACTGTAAACTAATGAGCCAATTCCTAACCTCATCGAGCTTACCCAGCATTCCATCTAGTCACATGATTTTCCCTACCAGCTCATTGCTTTTCAATTAGAATTTTATCAAAAACCTATTCGCAACTCTTAGTAGAAGATAGAAAATCATATTTAATTTCTGGTTATCATTAAAATTTAATTTAATTGGAAATTATGTCTTTAAAAATATTGTAATTTCAACATCACTTGAATAATTGTAATAAGTCTTCCACTAAAATAATTGGCTAATGTTGAACTTTTAATCTTAGAAATTAAAAGAAATAGCAGTTTACCATCTTTCAATCAAATACATTTTAAGGTTTCAATAAAATGCTAAAATATATTACTAATAATGAAAGTAAAATGTTGGTTGACGGAAAAAATACTTTTCAACTTTAATTAGTTTATTATATCGATCCAAAGTTTCGGACCCATTCTAAAACATAGTACATATTGAAGGAATATATACATAATAAGTTTCTTTGATTTATTTATTTATTTTTTTTCAGATGACCCGTTATAAAAAAGCAGATTTTGAGGAAGATATTAGTAGTATAGGGTCTGTACAGTTAACTGAGGGAGTCTCAACTACAGCCACCCATATCAGATATCATACGGTAAGTTTTTAGAAGTTTAATGAAAATTGAATTATTTTTCAAATAAATTATTCTTGAATAATATAATTGAATATAAAAGTAATAAAGGTGATGCACTACTTGACATTATAAAGAAATGCTGCATCATGAATTTTTGTCCATGATAGGCAATGCTGCCTATTTCATTTTGCTGCCAAATCAACTAGTTTTTTGGATGTTCGTTCATCGTCAGGATTTCTTGATAACTACTTTATGTGTGTGTACTGGAATGAACAGTCAATCCTCTGTTTAGAAAATTCACTACAATAAGCGCTGGGAACTCTTATATTGTTGATACATACCAGCCGCATTAGCGCTACGCTCACCTTCGATGAGTTAAGACAAATGTTTTTACAACTTACAAGTATGCAGTCCCTTCCCAGAGCTACAAAAAACAAATCGCATAAAATCACGGCAATTTCAGGGCATCAATCAGTTAAAAAGTAATAATTAAAACAACAAAACTAATAATTATCGAGGGGTTGCATATTATAATTGTCAAAGAAATAATCAACAACATCACAACTCTCTGTCATAAAGCCCTTTAATAGGTCAGAGAATTCTCTTCAAGCCAACCCAATCTAACTATCGATCGTTAGAACAACCAAGGTTTTTATCTAGCTAAATCGCTATCAAGTTCCCTCATTTCCTTCGATGAGTTAAGACAAATATTTTTACAACTTCAAGTAACCAGCTCCTTCTTCCCAGAGCTACAAAAAAACAAATCGCATAAAATCCCGGCAATTTCAGGGCATCAGTCAGTAAAAAATCTACATACACTATTAATAATTAAAATAATAATTATCGATTTATAATTATCGCTCATCAAGTTCCTCAACAGTTCTTCAATACTATAAATACAGTGTCAGTATTGAATATGTGGATGGGTCTGCAATGCTGGATAACATCTGGTATTTTATCCATCTTAGCATGCATATTTCTTTTATTCCTGTACGGTTTCTGATTTTCCTCCATAGTCAGAGTAAATTTATCAAGTTCATGTAGAGAGTTCAATTCAACACTATACTTCTGTTATCCTCGACATTTGTTGACTTGTTGATTGTATGTGAGGGGAGGTTATAAGGGTACCCTCATAAGGTTATATGTTTGAACATCCTCATCACAATCATTTCCAGCTACTATTAGAAAGTTGCAGCTACAAGAAAGTTCCAGCTACTGCTTGAAAGTTGATATTCGAAAGTGATCGTTGATAAAGGTATCACGGAGAAAATAAATTAATATTTTCTATCTCTCCAGTACCAAACGCAGAAACAAGTATTATTAATTTGCCCTGTTTGAAATGGACTTTGTTATAATGTTTTATTAACAAAGAAGATGATAATTTTTTTTTTTTAACGAAATGTAATTATTCTTTAAAAGATTGAACAATTTTTTTTGTTTTTTTAATTGTTTCCTTTCATTACTGGAGTTTACCATTGTGGCAAAGAGATTGATGTTGATTAGCCAGTTTGGTTCTTTGAGAATGTACACATTTCGGCTTTAACAGAGGCACAGCCATATAATCAGAACTTTATGTTGCTTATTCATTCTAAACAATGAGTATTTTGATAATTATTTCCTTTTACAAATTCAGAAAGTTTAACAAAAAAATTGAGTTATTTATATTTTTTTTTAATTTTATTTATTTATTTATTTTTTGCCCTAAAAAGTATAAATTTTCCGTTTGATTAACAGCAACATATTTGTAAATTGGTTTGTTTATAACATTGACCAAGGTCGTCTAACTTATATCAAATTGTCACACCAATATTGTTAGACATTGATATATGGCTGACATGACACGGAGTTTGCTGCTAACAAATCAATTACAATTGATATGTTACAATTGCCAATCCTGTCACAATATATTAGCAATGTGGATTAAAAAAATATGCGTTGCATTTTTTTTCGTTTATTTAATTTAATTTTTTTTTTAATTATTATTTGCAAATTACGACAAAATTGGGAATATATTAGGAATTTAATAACTCCTTCAAATCATTATCACACAAGGTCCACTGCTGTAATTCAGTAATGAAGGTCATACAGATTTTTCTGAAGAAAATATGAATTTTTTTTAATAAGAAAATAATGTAATTATTGTAATCTTGCCCGATCTCATAACTGCATAATATTAAGTTGTCTGGGTAAGCGATTTAAGTCCAAATTGAACGATTAACATGTTTGTATTATATATTTCTGAGTTATAGCAGATGTATTAACAGGGAATAATGCTTTTAATGAAAAGTTATCCTATTCATGCACCTACCCTATAGGTTGTTTGGAAAATGCGGTGTTTGGAGGATGTCAATTGTTTCCCATTTGATAAATAAAGTTTTATTTCTTCTTAAAACAAGCCTTGCTCTCCTAGTCTGGGTACCAGTTCATATGGGAATTTTCGGAAATGAAGAGGTGGATAGGTTTGCCAAATTAGGCGCCTCTCTCCCTTAAATTGGCTCCAGGCCTGCTGTTGGCGTGTCTTCTGGCACATGTCTGTCAGGCTTCCATTCATGGACTTATGGATAAGCACACTTGAATGTCGACAGTCCAAGATACTCATCGGGGGTCCGGATAGGGCTATTAGTGAGACGTTGCTTTGTCTTCCACGGAGCTCCCTCCGGCATCTGGTTGGATCCCTTACTGGACATTGAGATTTAAGGAGACTTCTCCACGTAATAGGGCTCATTTTTGTAGAGGCTGTGAGACAGAGGAGGAAACACCCATCCATCTTACGACAGTTTGCCTGGAATGTGAGGAAATTAGGTTCAGGACCTTTGGTCGGGACAGGATGCCCGTGGAAGAGCTTAGGCTATTTCCCCTTAAGGGGAATTTGTTCGGACTGCGGTGAATCTTAGATGGATTAGACCCTGGGTCTGGATATTTGTTCTAGACCCGGTTTGTTGTTGTTTTTCTTGAGGGTAGTTATATGGTCCCAGTGGGGCTTTGGATAGCGAAGGGTTTTGTCCCTCCCCACAGATAAATAATAATAATAATAATAATAAAGCAAGCTTTTCCTAGTTATTCTGCTCTGACAGTCCGTTTATAGAGCTCCATAAAAATCTATGATAAAGGCTACAGGTTCCATTTTGTCACTTGCGGCCAAATGTAGATCCGTTTATGCGTGGGAAATCTTAGATAATTTAATCTCCTCACCCTGCTGTGAATGAGGATTCCTCCTTAGAAGGAAATCACTAATCTCAACATTTAATGTCCAAAAATCTCGCTATGACTTGGAACCACTACAGTTCTGTGAAACATTTTTCGACACATTTTTGGACACATCCTGAACATTTGTCCATTTCACTTAAGCGCTTACACTACTGCTCTTAACGCAATCTATAAGTCGCAGCTTATTGCTACTCTCTTCTCCAATCCGACTAGTAGGATATCTGCTTCAGTTGGCTTAACTCCCGACTCGGAGTCCCTCCATCGGAGTACTTAGCTAACGCAACCACTTGACCTTATTTGGTGACCTCCCGCAACTTCTGCAACTAAAGTGTCACTATGTTGAAGCACAAGTAGAGGAACACGATTGGGAAACCGAATCCATTCATTCAATCATGGTCTATGCATTTCTTAAACCTTTTTAAAAGAGTAACTTGTTTCTTTAATCTTGGAACAAATAAGAAAAAACAAACCAAGATAGGATATTTTATCCCTTTAATCCACCTACATAGTCCACTGCCGAATCGAGATCTGCTCAAACTTGAAAAGGCAATAAATTCTTCTGAATGGCTGGTCTGGAATCTTCTGGATTAAAAAAAAAATAAACATCAATTCTGTAAAATCATCTATTATGAATTTTCTATATATAGCGCACTTTATTTCATTATCTCGAATAGAGAAAATTAATTGTTGTCCATGTGAGAAACGTTTTCTTGCTGATAATGCGGAAAGTGGCACTTTTCGCATGCTAATAAGAAGATATTCATCTGGGATTTTATCCATCGTGGTTATTTTTGTTGTTCCTGACTGATTTTGGATTTTCATCCATTTACAATCAATTTTATGCAATCAAACTGCAATTCACATTGAAATATTCAGGGATTAGCTAAGTGGTTAGCGTGTTGGACTCCCACGCGGAGGTCCCGGGTTCGAGTCCAGTGCTACCCTTAGATTTTTTCTTCCTAGGAGCCTCTACAGCTCACTGTTCGGTGATGGACAGTGTTGTCTGTAGCGAGGAGACACTGTCCGGAGGCCGGCAGTGCACTGAGAAGGCTCCGGGCGCTAATGACCATATAGATGTTGAAGCGCCTAAAAAAAAAAAACAAGTGTGGTGTGAAACAGAATCATAAAATTGAAGTAAACTCGCTACACGAACTTGATAGTCTTATTAACATGTGGATGGGTCCCAAATGACTGGATAACATCTGGCATTTTATCCGTCATAGCATGCATATTTTTGGTATTCCTGACAGGTTTCGAATTTTCATCCATCATCACAGTAAAGTTATCAAGTTCGTGTAGAAAGTTTTACTTCAACTAAATGTTTCACTTCAACAACATACTACACTTGTTGCCTGCAAGAATATCTGTTGCAGGCAGTTACTTGGGGAGTAGTGACCCCAGGGGTACACTTAAACTACATTCACTCTACACTTTACAGACAAGGACAAACACTGTACACAAACTAGGGTCTCCGTCCCTAGTTAATTGGCGTAAGCCAAGGGAGAAGGAAGGGATTAGCTCAATGGTAGCGTGCTGGACAAACAACGCGGAGGTCCCGGGTTCGAATCGTGCATGCTGCCCTTAGATTTTCTCTTCCTAGGAGCCTCTACAATTTACTGTCCAGTGATGGGCAGTGTTATCTGTAGCTAGAGGCTAGAGAACACTGCTTGGTTGGAGGCCGGCAGTGCGCTGAGAAGGCTCTGCGAGGGCACAATAGATCTTTCAGGTCGCAGTGCAATAATCCCTACAACAATCAACATCTACTATACTTGTTTACTTTTAAGTACTATTGTGCACTTGAGTAAACAAGTGTAGTAAGTAACAGAAATTCTCTCTACACTAACTTGATTACTCTGACGATGGTTGAGAATCGGTTCACAAATAAGCATGCTGTTAAAATCCCAAATGATATCCTACGTTGCGGACCTCCATCCACATATTCAAGATAATATCCAATTTGAAAGTAGTTATTCTTCTGCTTGTAATATGGATGCCTATGATTTCTTAGGTAGGAAGGTGTGCACCACATTTGTATTTTGCAGTTATTATCTAATTAACACTATTTATATATTTTTGAAATCACTAGTCATGAAAAATCCCCCTAATTCAGGATATCAAACCTTTGCACAATATTTTCAAGCCACCAATTAATGTTTATAACTCAATATTAAACTAATAAAATTTTATGAAATCTGAAACTGTGAACGCTACTAAAGTTGAGTGGGGAATAAAGTAAAATGTTGATATCTATTTTTAATCTTCATTAACATACAGAAATATAATGTTTTTTGATTTATTTAAACAGGACAAATTGCTTTTTCTACAAATTCTGTATAATAGAAGATAAATTTGGAAATAATTTTAAATTTTAAATATTATCTAAAATTCATAATAATATTAAATTTTCTCATATTATTTTATATTAATTTAAATTATACAATAATGACACAAGATGGCTAAATTATAAAGATATATAAATTATGATTAAATTAGTACAATATCAGATATTCTAATTAATTATATTCTATTAGAATATATACACTAAACCCTCAATTAGGACTATGCAATAATTAAATTCATATATTAATGATAATTATAATATCTAAGCCAGATAATTTAAAATATAAATTAATAATGTAATATAATTACTACTGGCAATAGTTATTGTCAATATTTAATAATATTTGATTTTTCTCTTTTTTATTGGCAAACAATGGATAAATATTGTAAATTGGTTTTAAATCATTATAGCCACCAAAGGTAAGAATATAGAAAACAAAATGCTCACTTTTTGTAAAGGCACTGAGAGAATGGAAATTATTAGTTTTAAGGAAATTAATATATCTGATTTGAATTAATGTCGAACGATTTTTCTTTGAGTAAATTGTTAGATAATTCGCTCCAAAACTATCCATGGTACATGAATGAGCAAATGCCGCTTCATAAAAGTGGGCGGAAAATTGTTGTATTTGTGCTCATCAGTAGTGTTACACTCCAAAATTCATTCGTGCAAACAACGATTGCCGTACGCAGCTCAGGAAGAAGGGAGGTAATCAAAATAAAATAGGAAATAAGAAAAAAAAAGGAAAAAGACTAGATAGTTGGAGGAAGAAGATAATTTTAAATAACAATAGAAATGGGTGGAAATAAACAAAAGAAAAACAAATACTGCTTAAGTAACTTAGAGTTAAAATAAAATTGTAAAATTAAAAGAAAAAGCAAAATATTTAGGTAAAATATTAAATTAAATAAAAAAGTAATTGAATGGATTGAGATTCGATCTTGCGAAATTAATGGTCACTACTAACACTACCTCTGTGTTGCGGTTATAGTATCTCTCCAACAACTACACCAGCTGTGCCTCTCTTCCACGTGGAGCTCTGATAGCAACTTACTCATGTAACTTCATTTAAGTTGTAATGATTCCTCAACAATTAAACAATTAATAGGGAAATTATAACACTTTTATGAATATAAATATAATACTGGAAACATCCAATTTGGGAAATGAAAATAATAATAATCAAACGAAAATTAGACATCTGCACGTCTAATAATATAAACTGCAAAATAATCTAAAATAATATAAACTGCACCACTCCTCTCAAAAATTAAATAAAATAATCTTAATTTTAAAGGAAACACAATATGGGTTATGAATGGGAATATGATAATAAATTAGTTGGCCAATCTCACAGGGAAAGAAAAGTATGTTAGTTCATTAATTTAAGTCGAGTGTATTACACCTCTCCAATACCAGGCATGGGTTTCCAACCTTTTGGGACGTTTAGAGTCCTGACAGCTAATCAGCACAATCCGGTCTAACCGCAACACTAAATGTCTCTCTGAGGTTGTCGATTTCCTTTTATGTTTTCCAGACTCTTCACTCTACAAGCTTAGTCGTCTCTCACGACCTTGACTTCTCTCTTTCCAGCTGATTATCCCTCTCTTCCATCATGCCCTCCTCCACTCGTCAGTCCACCATGCTCCGTCCATCTGATGCTGCGACCTTGTGCCTTAACTTACAACTAACTAACATAAAACTAATTACAATTCCTAACTTCTACTTCCTACTTCCCTAAGTCTATTCTAACTTATACCTAAACTTACACTAACTTACTAGCTACATAACTAACCTACTAACTAAGTCTTATAAATATCCTAAATACCGTACCAACAAGAGAGGCAGAGCAGGCATACTCTAAACCCTTTTATTTTTTTATGTAGCAGAAGTTATGTTAGTGCGTTTGCTAAACCATAAATATGATCGGCTTCCGCTATTCCAAGCCCTTGTCCTGCACGTTTCTATATCTGCACTCTTTTAGAATTTTTTTTGGTTACATTACTACTGATGAAGGATTCCTATCAGCTTGGAAAAAGTTAAAAATGGAGAAAGTTGGACAAAGTCAATGTTAAAACTCTTTTCCTTGTCTGACAGAGTCGTCATGAATATATTCACACCGAACAGACAGAAAATAAACAAACAGAAAAAGATATAATACCACATTGGTAGTAAAAATCAGTTTGCAGACCACACTTGAAATGCTTCACTGGCTGGAGTATGGGAATAAACACGACCGAGATTCGTTCATGAATAGCCATATTATTATGAATATTTCCGTGGTTTTACGTCGCATGTCATTTGTTAAGCTGATGCATATTCTATAAGATAGTTTGCCTTATAAAGATTTCATTATATCCCCGTTATAAACAATTGAGTACTCGGTCAAGTATTCAACAAAATAATAATTAAAAATGAAACAAAAAGCATTGTATTGTAAGTAAACATAATAATTATAACCAATTAGTTGAACAGTAAATTAAACATGTTAATTAAACAGTTAATTAACTGTTAATTAAAACTTGAATAATAATGTTCAATTAATAATAATTACTACCTTATACAATACTCTTATTATATCGCGTAATTGGCTTAACTTTCTAAACGAAATTACTACTTCGATTATCTCTAAATTTTAGAGAAAAAAGCGGCCGATGTTCCTATAGTTAATTTTTTTTTTAATATATTTCCATAATTTGGAGTTTTTAATGATAATGTTTTAGACAGTCCAAATTTGAATGTGATATTAGAAAGAAAAATCTTTTTTTAATGAACAGCTTTCATCAAAAAAGATACGACGCATGAAGTTCGAATTTGATGTTCGTTTGTTCAGATATGCCGGGAAGAAGGTTTTAACAGCGATTGTTTTCTTGCAACTCATACATTATTACCTTAACATTATTTTTATTTACATATATTTCATTATACCTATTAATATTGATATATTTTCTTTAAAATTGAAAATCTTTATTTCAGTTGCCTTAACATAAATTTGGATATAGATTAGCAGACATGGCAATTAGTACTTGAATCGGTTTACTTAACAGTATCCAAAAGATGCGCCTGTAACATTGAAAAAACCCAAGTAAAATTTGAAATGTAATTTAAACCCTAAAATTCACTAAATCAAATTTTTCAGATAATTTCAAATAAGTATATACTAGGGTATTCAACAGAGTATTTCGTAAGCATAACCTCAAATGTATTCAGTTAACAATGGCGAGTCCGCTCGAGCATTGCATCTCGGATGAACAACGCTCAGTGATAAGATTTTTAGTTGCAGAAGGTATCAAAGGTAGTAAAATCCACGAAAGCGTTATACTACCTTTGACGTTATACTACGAAAGCGTTAAACGATATGCTCACAAACAAAGTAAGGCCTGTCATTCGAAAGAAACGTCATGGACTGACTCTTGACTAAAGGCGTTACTTTGCTTCATGACAACGCGTACCCACACCAGGGACAGTTAACTCAAGAAACTCTTCAAACAGTATTTGTTTAATAGAAAGTAAATATTTGAAATAAGTCATTTGAGTTAATTTTGAGATCGCGAGGAACTGAAAAAATTCAAGTAACTTTCGATTGGTTAATTTTGACTGAAACATTCAGAAATGTGGTGGTAGTCTGCATCTAAATACTCAAGTTTAACTTCTTGCTATTTTTGGTTTTTGAAATATTTCTTTAACACGCAGACCATTCGCTAAAATATTATATTCGGATTCAGAGCATTGCTAATATGTAATTCCGGCTTAATACTCTATTTCAAAAATTTGATACGATGCCGCCAATAATCCTTCTTATTTAATAAAATAAATGAAACACAAAGAAATACAGAGAAACTAAGGTAGTCGAGCTGCATTAAAGGGTTTAAATAAATCGTGGTGGAGCTCGAAATTAGTGGGTGAATGCAGGAGAAGGCTTATTGGCCTCCTCATTCAAAGAAGTAGAGGAAAGCTCTTTTGAGTACGCATACATGCGGGTATAGAGGGCAATGATAGAGCGGATGTCATTTTTTGGTCTCGAGCCAGCTTTAGCCCTCACTAGGCAAGTGACAGAGAGAAGTCAAGAGATGGAGAAAAAGGAAATCGGAGAAACACTGGAGGTACACGGAGGGATATCCGCTAAAAGATTTATAAAAAGTATAAGACTGGGAGATGTTGATAAATATCTCCTTTCGTGATAGGTGTACTGTCTGGACTCACCTGCGTAGCCAGTCGTTTACACAAAATAGGCAGGACATGACGAGGGGAGTTAAGGAGACGGTGTACCACTACTACCAATATCCCCCTTTTGCCAATACTAATTTGCATGTTTGGGAGAACAATATTCTGAAGGGAATGTTTAATGGGGGCGTTGAAGTTCAGGGATATTTTACGATATTGTAGTCTGGCTGGTGGACTGCTGAGGGAATCTTCTTAGGAGTACATATTTTTTCTTCGAGAGATAACAGCCATATTGGCAAAGATTCCGCACCTTCGGGCTCCCATCCAGAATAATATTAATAATAATAATGCAAAATAGGTAAAACTAGGCATGTACTATATAAAAAAGTGGAACTGGCATTTTAAGTCCAGTGTTTTATCTTCGGAAAAAACCGTTTGTTAATCTTCATAATTCATTATTATTTAATATTAATATCAACGTAACCGCCAGATTATCCCGTAGGGGAGAAGTGGACCTGCCACTTTTTCAGGAAAATTGACTACCCTGTGGGTAACCCTCGTAATACGAATAACACTTATTCTAGCATCTTGCAACACTCACATATTGCACTTAATTTTGCAAAATTAGTAGCTATATTTAGCTTACCCGCAAGCAGACTAGCTTAGTACCATGTATACTCGCACACATATACTGTACACTTTACAGATTCTACATTCTAAACCATGACAACCAAACGAGCCACACTTGTGATCTTTTAGATGTGATAGAACTTTTAGGTCGCAATGCCTGCGGCTTTATAGTCACTTCCACTATACATTTAATCTAACCACTGGCTGATTTTTTAGAGAATACGAAACAGTAATCAGTCCAAGATACTTCGATTTTCGTATATGGCCACAAAAATTACTATAAACAAATCTGATGCATGAAGTAGATATATTAAAAGTTTTCAATTATAGACGGTCTCAGTTGCATGCAATAAATCTAACCAGTTATACGTTCTTGACATTTATGTTGAAATGTTTTATCAGTTCCAATTTATTTAAATTTATAATCAAATTAAGTAGATATCCTTATAGGTGATAAAAATTTTAAATAAACTATGAGATTATTTATAAAGAACATTAATTCTGAAAACATGCATACACTTAACATAATTATCCACTACTAGAGAGATATGTAAGTATAATATATGGTCATATCCTAACATTTATTACAAGAAAACACAAAACACATACAAACACTTTTAAACACTAGCATACATAATCATATAAAATACACAAAACATGTATACACAATAAATGAGTCTAGGGTTTCTTATAGTAGCGGGAGTATAACCTTCAACACTGCCAGAGAGTATCCTTGTATATATACAAACAGCATCTCGTTATAAAACAAGAGACATCTAACCTTTTCCAAGGAAATACCCTTGGCCAGTTTCCAAACACTCTCTCTCACTCTTTCACTGTTGGTCCTATGGGTCCATGACCAAAAACTAAAGCCAAAACCCCAAACCAAGCCACCTCTCTACTACTTCTGTTTACTATTCATTTTATGTAAATTCATGGATGTATACATTGGAAAATTTCCCCAAACTTAAACACTGTAAACTACAACACTGAAATATTGCTACAATATTCCTTGAATTGAAAATCGTTTCGATATTCCCCCTTTCATTGCGAATACATATATATATATATATACATATGTATAATAATAATACTGCATATATTTTGCAAAGTAAGTTTTTTTTTTATTTGTTTTATTTAAATATTTTATTAAATTGGGCAAGAAACATTTTAGCAACGACTTTTCTTTATTTTCACTTGTTGCTTGTTTACATTTATGTCTGTATGTCAACATACCTGTCTGTATATGTTGATCTCTTCCTCTCCCCCTCTCTCTCTCTCACACACACACACATGCACTACATATATTTATGTACATATCCTAAAAACAACAAAGGATCCAACTCTTTGGGGAGTACAATACAATGCGGTCTCTTTTGTCCCCCATTCTGATGCCACTAAGAGACCCATTCATCCTACAGCGATGCAATCCAAGATCTCTGAGAAATATCAGAATTTGGGAAGGTTCTAGGGAGGGTATATCATTCTCCAATACCTGGTAAGTACCTAGGTTTCCGTACCTTTATTAGGAGGTATCGCCATTGAATCTGCAGGTTCCTGCCTGAGACAATAATGCCCCGTGAGGAGGAAATCCGGCAGCAAGCAAAGACTATTTTTATTAAGACTGATGTATGCTTCAGATTTGATGACAACTACTTTTGTAGTTACTATTATTTTAATCAATATGTCAATGATAGTGTTTTGTACTACCGGTGTAACTACTCTAAGGTAAAGTTGGAAAGAGCTGGGTGGGTAGTAATGATCCCAAAGTAGCGGGCGCGTTTTTAACTGGTAGCGACAAACTTCCCGGTCAGATGGAAAAAGGATCAAGGATAGAGTGGATAGATGGCGACAAACCACCAGTTTCTAAGAAGGTAGCCTTGTTTGACAAGGATTTTGACAAATTACCCGGTCGGACGGCGAGAAGATCAAGTTAAAATAAGAACAACGGTTTAGAAAGTATGATATGTTGCAGGGTTGCAGTGATTTAGAGTAATGAAACACTAAGATGCGTGTAATATTAGGCTGTGAGCCCTCCTTCTTATATATAAAAATGGAGACCCATCCAGCGTAAGAAGGGAATGTCTAGACTAATCACTGGTCAGTCTTGCTGGTTTATTTAAAACATCGATTTTCTAGCATTTAAAACAAATATATATAATAATAACCCAGAGACTCCTTCATGAGGTCACTTATTTAAATTTAAAAACAATTACAGAAACATGGATTCATTATTTTACCTAATACGGCTTATTTAAACATTTCAGAACATACATTATAAAACCTAAATACTTCTATTGTTAGTAGGGTTATTAATAAAAATCTCCAGTCTTGATTTTTTTTTTTTTTTTTGACAGCTAGACCACGACATCCATCCAAAAAAAAAAAAAAAATTAAAAATAAATACATTAAAACTCATCAACTTTTAAAATACTTAAATTCTATTTTAATTATTAATAAAATATAATTAAAACACTCAGCATACAGATGTCAAAACTTTATTGTATTATATATATATATCTGTCTGTTTTTCTGTATAATATGCACTTGAGAATGTAGATATATGTATGCGTATTTTAGCCTTATATGCTTCTTACGATTCTGTTTTAAAAAATAAAACTCTCTGGCGGACCCTTCAGTTATTTTTTTTGTTTTTAAATTTCTGACAGCTCGGTAGCTCTACAGTCTAATAGATCTAAGAGTTAGTCTCAACTATGTCGTTGTTAACCCCACCAGAAAGGGGGAATGATTGCCCTTGATGGCGAGGAGCTGTCCAGTCAGACGCCTCCTGCCCTTGCTGAGAAAAAGATCCGGGAGTATGAGATAAAGACGCTGGGATGAAGCAGAGAAAGGGAGAACCATATATGTGTTCTTCCCGAATTTGCATCACAGATTGTCAATTCGATGGCTAGAGCTGTCCCAAACCGTAACGCAATATTTCATGGGCCATGGGGAGTTCAGTTCTGGGATTGAAAGATTCCCCAAATTATGAATGCGGTGAACGGGACACGGTGCATGACACGTTCTCTTCCGGTGTCCTCTACTCGGCGAGGCAAGAACCCATATGGAATTCAAGCTGAAAAGAAGGGGAAAGAACTGGCCGGAAGATTGTAAAGAACTGACGAAAAGTGCCATAAACTTTAAAGGCATTGTTGAGTTTGCTCGCGAAGTAGCGATAATGCGAAGGACTAGACGGATATGTAGAGGTCCGCCTTCCCGTGGCAGGGACGGAAACTTGCCTACTATGAAGGCTAAGTGACCATAGCCATCGGTTTTGGCGCTATGCGCTAGGTACGGTGGCCTGGAGTGTGCTCAATAAGAATAAAAAAGTAATAATATGTCGTTGTTAAGGTTATGCACAAATATTAGCAATTTTTAGTATAATATCAATAATAGTAGAAGATTAGTTGATTGAGATGTGTTTGACTCTCTCTCTCTACTTGGGATTACGTGATCCACTGCGACAAATTGTGTAACCTTTTTAGTACAGTGCAAAAGTAGCAAGTAGTAGTAGTGGCTCTCTTGTCAAATAAATAAACATTTTTTTAGCGGCATTTTTTTTCCTTATATATGTATATATAAATTGCCACTTTAAAGCAATACACTATTACTATACAACAAAGAAGTCTTATTTTAAATTGGTGTTCATTTTAATTTTCAATATATTTGTAATTTTTGGAATTTACAAAATTTGGTACTTGTCTGTTATATTACTAAATGTAAATTGTTTTAGAATTTAAGTTGAGTTTGATTTTATAATATTCCAAAGTCTTTGAGTAATCGATTCACAAGTAAATTAGTCATTTTGTTGAACTGGTTTAGTTTTTTAGTAACTCTGAAAAAAACACACACACAAACACACAGACACACACTTGCATAGAACATTTTAATAGCGAGTTACAAACATGTATTTTCAACCAAGACATAATTTCAAAAGTGTAAAATATACGCTGTTCTTCCAGTAGTTAACAGAAAGTAAAAAATATAAATGAATAAAAATGAAAAAAAAGTTTGAAAAGATAAGAAATCTTTCATTTTCAAATAAACTTTGTGGATGACTTCTTCAAGGTTGTTGCATGTAGCCGGTCCTCTTCAAAAATTTATCTCGACATGAGTTTGAAAGAGTGGACACGGAAGTGTAGCAAAATGGGAATCCATGTCGGAGAAGGACTATACCGCTCTAACCTACTCTTCGCTGACGATCAGGTTCTGATTGTACAAGATGAGAAAGATATAAATTATATGTTGACGAGGGTAAAGGAAGAATATGCAAAGTGGGGTTTGGAAATTAACTTAGAGAAAACGGAATATGTGACGGCAAACCCTGATGCATGATCGGGGGCCACAGATTGAGAAAAGTGTTGAATTTCAAGTACCTTGGTTCCTATCTCCAAATGGATGGCGCTTCGGATCTGGATATAGAAAAACGGGTGACCAGTGTGAGGAAAGCTATTGGAATGTTAAACACCCTACCTTATGGAGCAACAATATCCAGATGAAGACCAAGCATCTAATATACGATTCAATAGTCCAGAGCATACTGCTCTAAGCTGCGGAGATCTGGACTATTAGCAAGAAATTGTAGAAAAAAATAGCTGCGACAGAAATGGATTTCTGAAGACGGTCGGCCAGGAAATCTCGCACTGAAAGAAGAAATTCTGAAATAAGAAGAATTGCAAAAAGAGAAAAATCAATGCTAGAAGAGATCGATCGCAGGAAACTTGGCTTGGTTCGGCCATCTGAAGAGAATGCCATAGAGCAGAGTGCCCAAAGCAGTGCTAGAATGAACCCACCAGGCCTACGGAAAAGAGGCAGACCCAGAAATAACTGGAGGATTGTAGTGGAAGAGGTAATGGCTGGGAAGGGACTCAGCAAAGAGGATGCAATGGATAGGGACAAAATAGAGGCGCAATAGTGATGTATGATTGGGCTGTATAGTCGTAAGACATAAAGTAAATGGGTGGACACATATAGTTGAAGCATTTGGTCTGAAGGATCCTCATAATTGAGGAAAACCCCTAAAAAAAATTAAAAAAAAATAAACTTGGTAAAATAAATTATTGCAGAACCCAATGTTTATAGACACCAATAAAGTGTAATGTTTTAATGCTCATAAAAATAAAGAAGAAAAAAAAACAAAGAAGTAAAATTAACGTAATTACAGGGGTAATTACAAGCAAATCTTCCATTATTACACGAAGAGTTTTATATATATATATTATGTAAAATGGTGTGTGAGGATTACCTTTGTTAGAAAGTCAGACCACCCTTTTTGTTCCAGTTAACACTCACTAGTAGTATGCACTAATCCCCACCTCTCCCGTGCTTAGGCACTAAATTTGTGTGTCGTTGGTAACCCTTTTTAGACACAGGCCACAAATAAAACCGTCTGACATTGTTCCGCCCTTTATCACGATTAGATGTAAACCAGAATAATAAATGATAGAAGTTATTGCAATTTATACATGTACAACTAAAATTTAAAAAAAAAAAAGGCAAAAGACAATTTACAATATACTATTAAAAATTTTTTTTAATTGGACATATAGTTATATCGCATAAACTTTTTAGGTATTGGCAAAAATTGTATTTGATTACGAAAAGAAAGGAGTTTTTCGGAGAATGAATATGTAGGTATTGAACCAAAATT
Organism: Triatoma infestans; assembly: GCA_011037195.1. NCBI lineage: Eukaryota > Metazoa > Arthropoda > Insecta > Hemiptera > Reduviidae > Triatoma > Triatoma infestans. Next base: position 25,561 of record JAAEAF010008455.1, read on the forward strand.
TCAAAAACGAAAAATTTTAGAAAGAACAAACTTGGTATTTTGTTTAAGTACCCACCCTACCACATCTTAACTCGAAGGTTTCGGTCAATAACCAACAACCGGAAGTGCAGCTTTACTGAATCATTTTTTTTTCCAGTTTTTCGCGATTTTCTTGGGAAAAAGTTTCAACAATTTTTATTAAACTTCGTATAGTATCTATATGCATAATTAACTTTTATTTTTGAAACCTTTTGCTGGGAAAATTTATTTGGTGGTGGGGGAGTTTGGGGGTGTTGTAACTTTAAGCTTCCCAATAAAGTACGATTTTTTTTGTAATGTACGGTTTTACTAATTATATAATTTTAAGTTATTTCAGAAGCTTGCGAAAATTCACAAATTTGAAGAAAACCGGATGATCAGGAAGTAATAATTTGCAGATTTGTTCTGTGAGATTTTTTTTTTAAAAATGGTTACGTTTATTTTCTTTAAACTTAGAATATAACTGTTCTCATGCATTGGTCTAGTGGCTAGCGCACTCGCCTTTCGAGCGAGAATTCAGGGTCGATTCCCGTGAAGGCAAAATCGGTGTTGACCAAGCATCGTGATAAAAAGTGGGAAGCTACACAGTTAGTGGCACCCTAGATAGCGAAGGCCGGATCTAAACGGCGTGGGAACTGCGGCATGCTTACTAACCCCCCCCTATTCAAATCCTTGGCCCTTCATGGGCTGTTGCGTAATACGGTTTTTTTTTTTCAAGATAAGAATTTAACTGCCCACTTACTTAAAAACACTTGTGTTTTCCAAACTTCTATCCGGAAATCTATTTGAAGGGGTTCTGGGGACACCTGCCAGTTAGGTTTAAATTTAAACAGGCACAATAAGCTTTGTAGGTTGCGATAGAGTGCGCTGCCACACTAGTCCCACTTAGGTAAACATGATTAGCTCTTATCCTTTTTTTTTTTAGGTAAAGTTTTAGTTACTTGTTGCAAATCTGAAACTGGCCCTGCAGATCTGGAAAGCATGAGAGATATTTTCCGTGATAGTTTCTTTTTGTAACCGTCGACCGGTTTCTGACGCCCGGTCCATCATCAGGATGTTTTTATCAAAACAGTAACAGCGTGATAACATAGACTTACACAAAGCAAATTTAGCTTGATAACAATCTATTTTCTCTGTGCAAGTTTATGTTATCTCACGGTTTGGCAGTAACATCCTGATGATGGACGAACGCCCGAAACCGGTCGATGATCACAAAATGAAGCATGCTATCACGGAAAATATCTCTGATGTTTTAGTTACTATTGGTATGGACAATTTTATAGAAGATATGGTACTTACATCGTCACTATTCCAGCGTCTGGATTATTTCGAGAAACAAAAAAAAAATTATTGAAAGAAAAATTGATCCTCAAATAATTATTTCAAATTACAAATTGGTTCCAAAAGTAGTTTGGATACTTTGGAAAAGATGGCCGTTGATTATAGTAACAATGAGGATATATTTCAAAAAGTTTTGTTAAATGCAGCCGCCACAGCGCTCAGTTCAATGATACTAAGCTTGGATAAAGATATGTTCAGTAAAGTGGCCGTTAAATAGTGTCCAGATTGAAAGATTCTGAAGATATAAATGCTATACATATTATTAAACAGAAAGGAGGCTAGTTAAAGTGATTCATTTCTAGAAGGCTATAATTTTGGACAAGAAAAGTTTGTCGATTCAACCAAAACGAATAGAAAACTGTAAAAATTCTCATTACAAAAGTTATCAAAGACAAGGTAAAAGTGTTCGGTTCAAGATTTCATACAGAATCTGCTGCTTTGGTTGAACAAATGTTGTACTATGTAAAAATGAAAAACTGGAAGAAAAGTCAACAAATTATTCAGCCATATATGTAATGTTTTTGTTAATTGGCATTTATTAATTATCTAGAACAATTATTGCAGACGCTAGTTTAATGGCCATTGAACATATAGATTTTGATGGCATTGAGCATTTAACTGGATCACTCGCTGTTTGTGAAAATGCATCCACTTTTAAAGATTCTGAATCAATATATTCGCTGAATGTGATTCAGTTTTGGAAATTATGTATTTTGCCGAAGTTAACTGTTTAGATTTAGTTGTGTAAAGCTTTTGAGAAGCGTGCAGAATGGTTATCAGAAGGGCAATAGTGCAGATTATAGAGACGAAGCGGAAAAAGAGATGGTATATAAGCAACAAGGGCAAGCGTGGGTGCCTGCCTGGTCAGTTACTGGACTTTGTGAGAACTTCAGAGTCGTGTGTCATTAATATAATTGATCTGAGAAGGAGAGAGAATTAGAGAGATACATTTTGGAATGATGAAGAAAGAAATAAACTGATATAATAAACTGATATAATAAATAGGAAAAACAAACTGCAAGGACTTTACACTGTTAATAGAAGTTAGATAATAAGTTAGCAAGAGAATTATAAAGAAAGAGACAGATGGCTGAGTTAATAAGAAGGTAGAATGATGTCTGCTGACTGGTTTTAAAAACTATTGTAAAACTGACATGAACTGTTTTTCGGTAGCTCTCTCTCTCTATATATACATGAATCGAATTCTCCCTCCCTAGCCTAGCTTAACTGGGGAATAACTAACTTTTTGATTCATTTAATGTCTGATTCTTCGCTCTTCGGATCCCATGAATCTTTAATGATTCAGATCCTGTTACATTAACCTAAGGAATGGGGTAAATATTAAGAAAAAACACGTTCACATCTACATCATGAGGGTCAGAGACTTAAGGAGAAGATATTGTATATATATCTTAGTTTTATTTTATTAAGTTTATAACTTATATGAACACAGATGTTTGGAATAACAAATTGGAAAGAGATTATTATAAAAGTGTGTAATATCTATTTATTCATTACTTGAAATCTGAATACACGATAGGATGGTCCCTCTTTTTACTTTCTCTTACTCCTAGTAAGAGGAAGTATTGTGTCAAATTTTCGATATCGAGTTTTCACCGGAAATATCCGTTTTGAGGTCCACTGAGTCCAAAAAAGTGGTTTTTACCAAATGGTCTGTGTGTGTGTGGTTTGTGTTTGTGTGTGTGTGTATGTTGTATGTATTGTATCGTATGTTGTATGTATGTATGTATGTATTTATGTATGTATGTATGTGAACAGCATAGCTCAAAAACGAAAAATAATAGAAAGTTCCACAACCGGAAGTAGCACTTTACTAGTTGGTTTTTTTACTTTCTTGCAATTTTCTCAAAAATAGCTCCGACGATTTTCTTCAAACTTGGTATATCAGAAAAGGCGCACACAAAAAAAATAGTAAGCCAAAGTAGCATAACCAGTCAACTAGCTAACATAACCGGATCTACTGAAAACGAACAATTGCTTTTTTGAGGAACTAGCAATTCAAGATGTTAACAGGTTAACAGGCCGCCGTGAAATCAGTACCTCCTTCCTTTCTTGCTTCATCAGCCACTACACATACAAAGCGCTACAACTTTTATTTGAAGCATTTCTTGGGGAAAATTCATTTAAGGGCACTTTTGGGGAAAAGGTGGGGTTAGGTTTTCATTTAAAGTGCTATTTCAGTTTATTGGACAATTCGCTCATCTGAATAATGTTAATTAGAATTAAATATATTGTTGAAATTCCAAGTTTGAAATAAATCGCATAACCAGAATTGCGTTTACTTTACCACTTTACTAAATGGTTTTTCACTTTTTCGCGATTTTCTCAAAAAATAGCTCCGATGATTTTCTTGAAATATGTTATATAAACTAAACTTATACAAGGATCTAAAACTTTTATTTTAAACATTTCTCTGGGAAAATTCATTTAAGGGCACTTTTACGGGGAGGACTGGGTTTATGTTTTTTCTCTGAAGTACGAATCATAGTTGATGATACAATTCTATCATCCAAACAAAATTAATTAGAAATAAATAAATGGCCAAAATTCCGAGTTTCTAGGGAATTAGTTCACCGGAAGTGAGCCTTTACGAACAGTTTTTTTCAGTTTTCGACGAATTTCATTAAATTTGGCACACACTATAACATTTGTCATTATATTTTGAGAACTTGAGTTGTAGCGTACAGTTGGTTGAGTGTTTCACACCAGATTTTTTTTTTATTTAAAGAAGAAATTTTCATTGCAAAGAAAATTAATTTCTAAATTCTAAATTTTCTAAGCAAACACAAAATTCTGAAAAAAAATTAAGCATCTTTAAATCTTATTTTATTAAAATAAATAATTTTTTGATACTAATAAAGCAGTTCCGAAAAATATTTGGACATAAAAGAAATGAGATGTTTCAAATAAATGCTTATACGTTAGTTTGGCAGTTTAACTGTGCTGCAACTTTTAAATGGAGACCGTTTCCATTTAAGAAGATGATTGCTTTCTTGATTGACTTTAAAATTATAAAATAAAAATTTAGAAAAAAATAAATAAATAAATACCATTTTTCAAAACGGAACTGTGGATAATTATAAGAGAAAAATCTGTGACTTTAATTTAACCAGAAGTAATTTTAAATGAAAGGAAAAAGTAAAAGAAACAAAAAATGAAGCGTATGAAAAGACAAGTTGAAAATAATCACAGAAATTAACTAGAGAGAAAGAAAAGGACTGTCTTAATGAAAACTCTTTGGAATTGATAATAAAAAGAAATGATTATTTTTTTTTTAATTTTCAAAGATTCAAAACTCGTTTAAATTACTATTTACTTAAAAATAAGTTTTATAGTTGTTGTTGTATTATTTAATCTGCTTAAAGGCTTCAGATACTATTGAAAATAATATTTACAATGCTAGTTTTAATAATACATTTCAATTTAATTTTGTTATTCCAAAAGAAGGTGTTTCCACTACCATGAATAAAACGCAGACCTGAATATCCATTGTTCATCGCCCACTCCTCTGAAAGAGGTATCGAGAATGAAAAAAAATCTGGAACATATTCAGCTTATACGAGATTCGTATATAAGATCTTATAAAATTTAGTAAGTTTACCAGAACCAACACCCCATAGACTCGGATTTTGATAAACAAAATATTCTTCAACAAAATGACATGTTATTTCGTAAATCACTATAATTGAGACACATTGAGTAAGGCCCACAAAGGAGATTGTAATACTGTCCGATAGCCAAGCAGCCATTAGAGCATTGAATGCTTCAGTTATTAGCTCTAAAATGGTCTGGGAATGCCTAGGTAAAACTTAATAATCTACAGCAGCAGGGGGAATAAAGTTACACTTTGGTGGGTGCCAGGGCATATTAACATTGAAGGGAATGAGATGGCCGACAACCTGGCGAAGATAGGCCGTTGCGTCCCCGCTTTAAGGGCCGGAACCTTTTTGTGGGGTCTTACCAGTTTCTCTTGGAAGAACGTAAGAATGAGGAGGAGGAGGCAAAGAGTTCTCAACTTTGGAACTCTCTCCCCGATTTGCGGCAGGCCAAGATCTGCCTAGGAAATTATAACCAGCGGAGATTGGAGGTCTGCATCGGCTTGAATAGGCTCCGCGTTCTCACGGGTTTCTTCACGGGGCATTGCCGACTTAGAGGACACCTGACAAAACTGGGTGGGAAAGTGACAGCTCATGCAGACTCTCTGGGGAGTTGGAGGAAATTCCATTACATCTCCTAACAGACTGCGTGGCTGCCTCTCAGAACCTGGCCAGCTACCGAGTGGAGGAGGGGGACATACCCTTTTTAGAGCCCCAGATTACTAGGATTCTTCAGGGATCTTAAACTGATGGAGGTTCTGTAGAACGGATCTGGGATATCTGCTCGGGTGGCCAAAAAGAAAAGGCGCACAAAAAAAAAAATAGTAAGCCAAAGTTGCATAACCAGTCAACTAGCTAACATAACCGGATCTACTGAAAACGAACAATGGCTTTTTTGAGGAACTAGCAATTCAAGATGTTAACACGTTAACAGGTCGCCGTGAATTCAGTATCTCCTTCCTTTCTTGCTTCATCAGCCACTTCTTTATCTTGAATTGGATGAAACAGTTGAAACCATTCTCAATGCTCCCAAAAATAGTAAGCACTGTGGCAAGAAATAAACTGAAAGCTGCCACTTTCTAGGAGACGTCAAAAGTTTGACAGCTATAGTTTGCGGAAACGAATATAGTGCCATAATCTCCCTTCAGCAGAGCCTATTAACCGTAATTTCAATCTGTTTCAGTTTTATTTTGCAGTGCTCACAATCCATCATCATGAAGCGCTTTTACTTCTTTTCTGCCATGTCGTTAAAGGGATTATCTGGAGTTACAGGAAAGGAAAGATATTCGGTTAATGGATAGATTGAGCAGGGATCATTGGCAGAAGTATTGGATCATGGTCACAATTGATGATGAGGATACATAAGAAAAATGGAGTCTTGAAGATTTTTGACTGTAAAGATTGGAATGTCAAAAAATTTTTGTCCAGAAGTTGGAACGTTTGCTCGATCTCCGTTTTTCAAAAACCAAATGACAAAATTGGTTTTAATAACAGTGAATACTAAAGTCTTTTGTTGTTTAAATTCAATTTTGAGCATATGTCGCTGCTGCAAAAACCTTGGAAGATTTATAGCATGATGTCTTTTCAGTCTGGCACGGGGATTTCATGTTAACTGCCTATCCAGATATAGAAACATTAATTGTAATTCATTTACAGTCACTAAGAGAGCTTTAACAGTAATTAAATTCCAGCAAATAAATAGTATCTGGTAAAGCGCACATTAAACTCATTAACAAACAAATGATTAATTCGTGCATATAAATTAACGAATGGCTAAATACAATAATTATGAAGGTTTAAAACTCGCATTTATTTGTTGCGCATCCTACCATAAATAAATTAATAAATTAGAATATTTTTATTATTTATTTTATTTCAAATGACGATTGTATTGTAAAAACCCAAATTTTTAATATGGATAATTACTCGTATTTATATTAATGAACTGATTCCAGAAGATGAGGTAATTGACTGCAATGAATGCCAAATCTTGACTCCATGTTTGGATACACCTTACAAAATGGTTATCTTTTTTTTTGTTGAATGGTAGAAGTAACGCATTTCATATTGATTTGCTCTAATAACTAGTGATTTAGCCGTTCTTAGGGTCTTATTGCTTCTTATAGATGAGTCTCATCACTTCATATTAACATCAATTTATTAACACAATTAGTCAAAGTTTAGGGATAAGATTTCATTAGGAATCCGGATTGCCATTGTTAGAATCTTGAACCCGCTATTAAGTTGATTAAGCCACTATTGTTTACATATCAAAACTGAATTAATAACCATGGCGTTACCATTCCTCTTATTGTTTACCTTTATAACTACCACACCTAATGCCATGCTTACCTCTGATTAATTTCCTGTTGAGTGCACTTAAATGGTTTATCATTTCAATAAATTCCTATACCCTTGCAGCGCCTGAAACAGTGATTTATTCGATCATTTAATTAGCAGTAATAATCTTTCTGGCTGCTTACGAAGCTAGTTAAACTAAAAACCATCATTTGGTATTATTGATTTTAAGAGTTTATTTGTATTGTTATCGATTTGTGGATAATTTGGGTTCATTATTACTATCTAAACCTTTCCTGAATTGTTTATTTAAATTCAGTTTCATAACGATCTGCAATTGCTCTGAATGCATAAGGTAAATGGTGAGTAATATGTTGGAGATTCAACAAATTTAAATTAATTATTGAACATTAAAAGTGTATTAATTATTAGCAAAGTAATTTATAATTTCTTAAAAAAGAAATATTCTTTCCAAAGAGATTTCATGGATCAATAATTCACATTGAAAATTGAAGAGGCTAGGCTATAAATGAAAATGTCATACATGAAATCATAAATAAAATATATTATTTTTTCATTATATAAAATATCAAAAATACATCAAAATAATTAAAAAAGTAAAAGTTACTTTAGCTATTTAAGCAGGCGGTCTTAAAGTCTCGCTACCAAATTAGCTCTCGTGGACGAGGGCGGAAGCAGATAACTTTACTATTAACATTTTTTTTTTAAGCTAATATAAAATTTAGCAATTATACGCGGGACTCGAACTGGGGACCTCCCAGTTACAAGTCCACACTCATAACCACTACACCAACCCCACTATTCATCATTATATAATTGATGTATTGTAGAAATTATCTTTTGTAAATAATTCACTTAAATAACAAGAATCTTTGAGCTGATGAAAAAAGTTGGAGGGTTGGTTTCTTGAAGTGTCCCCGCTGAATAGCAATTTAATACTGTACTGTATATTACATATAATTGTAACAAAAGTTTACTTGAACGAAAAATCAGACTTTTTTTTGCTGTAAATTTCATGCTGTCTCCTTCTTAAACTAATATTTTTTTATTTTTTTATTTATTTATTTATTTGTATGTCTATAAGATTACATCCTTTACATACAGAATGGCTATAAAAAAAGTAAAGAAAGGTTATACAAGAAAAAAGAAATTACAGATAACAGAGCATGAGCTACTTGCTTAATAAACATTGTACATTCAATCAGAACAAAATTAACTAAAGTAATTAACAAACAAAAGCAAAGTAAAAAAAAATAAAATAAAATAAACATGATAAAGTCTCAATGCAAACATAAAGAAAATGAATTTTAAAGTTAAAATAATATTAAAATTAAAGCAAAACAATACAAATAATAAAGAAAAGAGATACTATAAGTAATTACTCATTCAAAATAAAGGACCGAATCCTAAGTACACTATCAATATAGTAACAATAAAATCTGGTGTGAAACACTCACACAACTTTCTCTTACTCCAGTACTCAAAATTATAATTGACAAATTTTATAGTTAGTCTACCAAATTTAATGAAATTCGTCGAAAAGTACACACGGTCCATAAAACTTCCGGTTACTATTTCCTTGAACCCTGATTTGGGTCATTATTAATTTCTAGTTATTTCAATTTGGATGATAGAATTGTAAATCAACTGTGCGTAGCCTTTTAAAAAAACATAACCCCCCTCCCCCAAAATGTCCCCTAAATTGAATTTATCCAGGGAAAAGTTTTCAAATACGGTGTAAGCTCCTTTATATGGATAGTTAACCACGCTGTTTTAAAGAAAATCGTTGGAGACACCATTTTCGAGAAATACCAAAAACTGAAACTTATATTTCAGTAAAAACGCCAATTCCGGTTATTCTATTTTTTTTGTAAACTCGGAATTTCAACAACATATTTAATTCTAATTAACATTATTTAGATGACAGAATTGTCTAATAAACTCAAATAGCAGTTAAGATGAAAACCTAACCCCCCCTCCCCAAGAAATGCCCTTAAATGAATTTTCCTGGAGAAATGTTTCAAATAAATTTTGTAGCTCTTTGTATGTGTAGTTGATATACCAAGTTTAAAGAAAATCTTCGGAGCCATTTTTGAGAAAATTGCAAAACGTAAAAAAAACAACTAGTAAAGTGGTACTTCCGGTTGAGGAATATTGACACATAACGCACCGTCAGATCCCATGGTGATACCTAAACGTATATCAAGTTTGAACTTTCTACGATTTTTCATTTTTGAGCTATGCTGTTCACATACATACACATACACAGACACACACACACACAGACCATTCGCTAAAAACCACTTTTTT
>JAAEAF010008456.1:0-22201 GCA_011037195.1 Triatoma infestans
TTGCCCGCAGAGCAGCCTGGCTATCCGAATAAATGACGACTCTGGAGTTATGCACTCCCCGTCTTCTTATTTCGGCGGCGCAGATAATAATCGCGACTAGCTCCGCCTGAAAGACCGTAGCTAGCCTTCCCAGGCTCACCGAGATATTGCATCTCGGATGAGCCCCGTACACGCCGGCTCCCACTCCGTCACCCATCTTGGACCCGTCCGTTACCACATAGATTCGCCTGTAATTGGCGGCCCATTCTTCCATGCCCCTCTGTCTAATATCAAGACTTTGAAGGGTTTTTGGAAGTCATACCTAGGAGTCATCATATCCGTAGGCAGGCCCAAAATCGGGTCCGCCTCCAGCTCCTCCCATAGGTCTTGATGCTTCCCAGTGTGCCTGGGATAAATGGGCGCTTGTCCCTTTTGTAGTCGTGCCACAACTGCTCTTGCAACGCCTTGGACGTAGATGTGGAGTGGTGGAAGGTTTAACAGGACCTCCAAGGCCGCAGTGGGGGTAGTCATCATGGCACCCGCCGTACTCAAACAGGCCAGCCTTTGAATACTTCCGAGCGCTCCCGGCCCCCCCCATCTGCAAGGTCTTTGTCCACCACGCCACCGCCCCGTGGGTTACCATTGGTCTCACGACACAGGTATAAATCCACAGAGCCATCTTCGGACTTAATCCCCAACTTTTACCGTATAGCCTCCTGCACCTACCCATGGCGATTTTGGCTTTGTGTGCGGTGATATTAATATGGGAATTCCATGTCAGCCTTCGGTCAAAAGTGACCCCCAAATATTTGGCTTCCATGGCAAAGGGGATCGCGACCCCTCCGAGCATTGGCTGTTGTAAGCCTTGTAGATTTCTCTTCCTTGTAAAAGGAACCACTTGAGTTTTGTGGGGATTGATGGAGAGACCCTCCGCTCTACACCATTTGTTCACAATATTGAGCGCCCCTATGAATGCGTAACGATAAGTGTAAATTAGAGGCTAAGATCTGTGAGGAGTGCGAGGAATATCAAGTACTACACTCCAAGTGGTTATATGTATTGGAAGAAGAAATGCAAGAATAAAGAGTTTTGAAAAATAGTGCAGAATATTTTATAGTTAAAAAATCTAATTTTGTTAATATATTAAATAGTGAATTTACCTTCAAAAAGAGTGTATTTAGAGTCAGATACTGAAATATAAGGTCATTGCTATTAGGGAAACAAAGGAACAAAAATCCGTTAAATTAATACAATGCAACTTGGCCAACTGTTTTGTAAAGGAAAGCATTCCTTAGGGGAGTCTGCCTTCTGCTTTCAAACTATAGAGTCTACAGTCTGCCTTCTGCCTTCAAACAAGAGAGTCTACATTCTGCTTCAAAAGCCAGAACACTTCAGGAATCGCCCTCTTCAAATCGGTGCCAGATATAAGTTAAAACATAAGAGCTTTGCATTTAATCTAGATAATAATTAATTTCATAACCAAAAGTTTTGATATTGTAAATATTTAAATATGCTTAAAAGATAATATATTTAATTTAATCTACCAGTGTTTTTTTGATTATTTCTTACTATTTCTATCTCAAACATACATACAAGCCCTTTTACTAAACCACTCACGCCACAACCAACTACCACAAATACACAACACACCAATAAAATTTCATATAGGTTTGATTTTATTATATGTTAGGCCAGTTGTCGTTAGGATTTCTTGTTAAGTTAACTTGTAGTTTAACCCAATCAGTATGGTGTCCAACAGAGAGAGGTAAGGTAAAAGGTGCGAAGAACCTTTTAGATGTTGTGCACATTTCAAATAACACGAAAAAAAAAACCACTTATATGTGCATATAGACCATCCGCTAAAAACGTTTTTTTTCGTACTTAGGGGACCTCAAAGCGTGTATATCCGGTAAAAACTCAATTTCTAAAATTTGACAAGATCACAGTACTTCCTGTTACTAGGAGTAAGAGAAAGGAAAAATATATATTGGTTACAAAGTGTTAAATTTGTTCCTGATTGAAATTTGATGCAAGAAGACCTAGTACGTGTGAGGTGTGCAATGCATGTAAATATCCAAGTTTTCAACTTGATCCAACTTGAAAAGAAAACACCTATTTTTTATTTTTTTATTTTGTTGCTTCATGGAGAAGTTTAGAGGCGTTAAATCATTGTGAATGACTTATTATAATCCCTTTTCTAACACGATCGGCAATACGGAGTAAAGCCTATCAGAAAAATAGGCATTCTCCTTTTTCGTTTCTTTTTTTTTTAACCATTGTTCTTAGAGCGGTATATTTTCCAAATAGAATGTACTTTTGTACTTTCTGTTACTCTACGAAGTATTGTGATCGTCTCGAAATTGAGTTGTTAACGGAAATACGTGTTTTCAGGTCTCCTCAGGGCCAAAAAAAAAAAAGTATTCAGTAAATTGGTGTGTGTATATATATGTTGTAACAGAGAACAATGCATTATCATATGGTTTTATGCCCCACAACATTGGCAGTAAAACACCCCCACACCATAACAGAACCACCACCATACTTTACTAAAGCCTGTACATTTTTTTTAGGTTTTAGGCTAGGTATTTTTTTTTTCCCAAAACTAACTAGTTTATTAACACTTTAAAAAAATGTTAAACTTACTTTCATCTGTAAAAAGAATAGTTTTCCAAAAGTTATAAATCTTCAAGTTCTGAAGTTTCACGAACTCAAAGCGCTTCTTTTTATTGATAGCACTCACGAACATTATCATTCCCGCAAGCTCGACAGTTATTTTTGTTATTTTTCACAGTTTTGTTGTTATGGTGTGGGCAATCACTCATTTTATTATGGGAATAATAATGGACCACAAAAAAATATATTGATATTTTATAAGAAAATTTAAAACATACTGTGATGAAATTAGGCATTGAAAAAAAATTTAATATTTTATTAGGATAGTGGTCCTAAACATAAAGTTCGAAAAACATATGAGTGGTTAGTTTTTAACTGCCCGAAAAATCTCAGTACCCCTTCTCAATCACCTGACATTAATCCAAAAAAAAATTTTAGGGATCCATTTAAAAAATAAAATAAAAAATTGCAATATTAAAAATAGAAATGAACTCAAAATCACTCTATAAAGCCCGCAAGGGGTATCTGATCTGTTGCATGCAGTTACTTGGGAAGTACCGACCCCACGAGTTACCACAGCTCAGTACTCCATGCACTTCATCAGAACAGTACAACAATAAACTTAAACTACATACACTCTACACTTTATAGACAAGGACACACACAGTACACAAACTAGGGTCTCCGTCCCTAGTTGATTGGCGAAAGCCAAAGAAGAAGGAAAGGATTAGCTCAGTGGTAGCGCGCTGGACTAGCAATACGTAGTTCCCGGGTTCGAATCCAGCATATGCCCTGATTTTTTTTCTTCCTAGGAGCCTCTATAGCTCGCTGTCCGGTGATGGGCATTGTTGTCTATAGCTATAGAACGCTGCTTGGTGGCCGACTGTGCGTTGGAGAAGGCTCCGTGGCCACAATAGATCTTTCAGATAGCAGTGCAACAATCCCCTTCAACAATCTCTCATCACTCTATAAAGGGAATGGAATAAAATCTCTGCGGATTTTACAAAAAAAATGTTAGTGGAATCCATGACTTCAAGAATGAATATGGTAATAACAAGTAAAGGCTTCCCACAAAATATTAGTTGAGGCTTAATTTATTGTGTTCCGTGTTATTTTCTTCCAAGTACAAATATGGTTGTTGCTCATATGAAAGAGATTTTTGATTGACCCTTGTTTCTGTTAATTAATAAAGAACTTTAAAAAATTAAATTTTTAAGAAATTGTTTTGTTAATGATTCAAAGTTTTCAATAGAAAAAAAGATAATAATGTTTATCTAAATTTATGCGTTTTTTTTTTAAAGGTTTCCTTAGAAAACCTGACGTGCACGAATATAAATGTGAATGACTGTATGATATGGAGTTATTATTAAAGAGAACATTAGATGTTGGAGCCCTCACACGTTGGTCTACTAGTGGCTAGGCTTCCTTGCGAGAATTCAGGATTCGATTCCCGTGATGGCAAAGTCGGTGTTGACCCAGCAAAGTGATAAAAAGTGGGAAACTACAGTTAGTAGCGCCCTAGGTAGCAAAGGCCGGAATTAAACGGCGTAGGAAGTGCGGCATGCTTACCACACGCCCCCCAATTCAAATCACTTGTCTGGCAAGCCTTGGCCCTTCATGGGCTGTTGCTGCTTTTTTTTGAGATGCTGGAATAAATAAGAAAGGGTGGAAAAATATACAGAGAGTTACGTTCAGTAATTTGTCTATTTTTTCATTTTCTTTATATATATGAGTGCGTGTTTGTGCATGTCAATAAAATATCGCCAAAACGAAAAATCACAAGAAGTTCAAAGTTGCTAACCTTTTTTGAAACTATTACCGCATCTGAAACAAAGGTTTCGGGCAAAATCCATCAACCGGAAATACAAACTTTAATTATTTTCTCCATACTATAATATTTCCTCCATATTTTAAATTCTTATACTGTCCTCCATAGATAAATACCCTATCACTTTATTAGACAGACAAATGGCTATTACACAAGACATACAGTTAATACCGAACTGTTAGGTGTACGCTGTTAAAGGTAAACAATTATTTGTTGACATATATAGCACGGATGATTATGTAGCACATTAACACATGAGATGGTGGCATTTAATTGGACATAACATTTACTATCTAGTAACGGATATCTTATTACTATTTCAGTTTGTTAGTTATACGTACTGTCTACTATAGTATATTTCAAGCTAATATTTGCTATTAATATTGTCTATTATCACATATAAAGCGCCAAAATTATTTTTAGCATCTAATTAATGGACTCTGAAAAATACACAGCATTGTTCAGAATTTGTCTACCTGAAAAAAAAAATAAATAAATAAACGCATCGTATAACTGGATGAGGTGATCCATGCTCTCTAGTGGTCCTTTTCTTAGACTTGTGTTAGGTCACAAGACAGCTTCATTCAGTTGTTTTCCAACTGAGGGAAACGTCTTAAGCGGCGACCCATCTTATCTCATACATCGTGGAAATTAGCTGGCCGAAGTAAAATTTCTATTTAACTGCTGTAAAATGGCACTGGCAATGATTGATTTCATAGGAACAAACTGGTCTTATCAATATACTGATGAGGGAATAAATTAGCTGTGTCGTAACGCGCTGGACTACCACGTGGAGGTCCCCGGTTCGGTCCAGTTGCTCTTGAATTTTCTCTAGGAGCCTCTACAGCTCACTGACTGGTCATAGACAGTGTTGTTATCTACAGTGTACTACGAAAGGCTGGTAGTGCACTGAGAAGGCTCCAAGGGCACAATAGATCTTTCAGATCGCAATGCACTATCCCTTAAAGGAATCTGAAAAAAAACAAAATTAAATAAATTTTTATGTATTTGTAGTGGAATCAGATGTCTTGAAGAGGGTTATGATGCGATGAATGGTTGGGAGTTAGTTAGAGATTTTTAGAGAGTTGTTACTCGAAATATGAACTACTAATTTACGAAAATAGATATATATTTTAACAATAATTTAAACGTTTGAAAAGATAAACTACAATTAATTTAAAATGATTTAAATGGTAACTAGAATGCACAACTATAATGATTGATGAATAAATATATGTTTAAAACCTTAGATAGGGACGCGCTCACGATGTATGATCTGATGTCGTATGTCACTGGTAGAATCCTGATGATACGCTGATAAAATACTGAAGAATACTCATCCCCTCTTCCTGCGAGAGAGACGTTATATTGCCATCACTCACACATTGACAAGTGTGTAATTACGGGTCACACTAAAACATCTTTGCCGTGTGTTGACCCTAGGTCTTGAATAGGTCGTGAACAGGTGTGGCAACAGGTGATGTCGGTTATCAAAAGACTGTAGCCAGGTGGCCTTTTGAATGATTTGTTGACCCTTGTATATTGGCCAGGCGGCTTCTGTATACTGACCGTATAATGACCCTTTTGAAAGCAGTGTCTTTGGCGGTTCCTGGCGGTCCCTTTGACCGTGCACTGACTGACCGCAGCTATTGTATTGAATAATAGCGCCTGGCTGGCACCACTAGTTATAATTTTTATAATTAAAAATTATATATTTTCCTTCTTGTTATCACTCCTTCTTGTTATCACATTACATATTGTTAAAATTCCGAATTAACATTCCGTCAACAGCAAGTGCGACTTTACTGAACAGTTTTTTTTTTTTCAGTTTTCTGCAATTTTCTCCAAAACACATCAACGTTAAACATGGTGTAGTAACTACCATATAGAAACCTATCACTTTTGTTTGCAATTTTTTCCCCGAGAAAATTTAATTAATCCCTGCTTTTTAGAGTAGGGATGAGGTTGTACTTTTTTCAAATAAAGCCTGTAAGTTTGAAGAAAATTAATTTCCGCTTGTTTTTGACGAAAACTGATCTTTTATAGTAGAAGAAATTATATTCAGTTCTTAGCTGACGTTTTGAGTTTTATTTGAAGTCTTTATCAGTGCTGCAAAAAAACAAAGCGAAGTAAATGATAGCAAATGTCATGAGTAAAAGTGTAACATACACAAGAATCTAACCATATCTAAACCCATCACTGTAATGAAGGTTAAGATTACCTCCTTTTAAGTATCTATATTGCGCAGTAATAATGTTTACATAATGACTATACTGATGAAAAGGCATTAATTACGATTGTTTTGATGATTTCATTTATTTACTTTAATTGAATTTTTTTTTAATTTTAAATGATGAACTATTTCTTGCATCGGAAGGATTTCTGGATTTATTTATTTATTTATTTTTCTTTCAGAATCATGAATTTTTTGTGCGCATTTCTTCAACTTTTATTCTGATGGGCATAATATTAGCATCGTATGAAATTATTGTCCTATATCTTCGAATGATTTGCTTTGTGCAGTTCCTAATTTTTTTTTTTAAGATTTCTTTTAATTTTTAATGTTTCATACCAAATTTCAATATTACTTCTCAGTAAATTATCGAAATAATCTCAAGACCTTTTTTTTAGCCTTATT
Organism: Triatoma infestans; assembly: GCA_011037195.1. Lineage (NCBI taxonomy): Eukaryota > Metazoa > Arthropoda > Insecta > Hemiptera > Reduviidae > Triatoma > Triatoma infestans. Next base: position 7,059 of record JAAEAF010008456.1, read on the forward strand.
TCATTTTTATTGAAGCTGAGAAAGTATGGATTAATTTTAACAATTTCCTATGTAAATTAGAAACGTGAGAACCCTAGTTTTTTTTATTTTTTTTTTGCTATGGATAAGAAATCCAAAGTATTTTATTAAGTAATGTTGAAAAAAAAGGAACCAGTTTACAGCCTTAGTTATTTATTTTAAGAATACATTTTAGTTTTGTTTCCTTTCCTGACGTTTCGACATTTTGCATTTCATCTTCAAAGGAAAGTGTAATGTTATGTGAGATGATGTGTTGGTAGTTAGCTTATGGCGTGAGCGTTTTAGCGAAAAGGGCTTGTATCTATATACGGTTAAGAGATAGAAGTATTAAGAATAATTAAGAAGTCACCACTGTTTTATAAATAATTATATTCTGTTAAAATAATAACTACAACTTATTTGATATTATAAACTTATTTAATTTATTGTGAAACTGGCACAGATATTTAGAGAGCGATTCCTGTTCTGTTTGAAGGCTGAGTTTAGACTGTCCACTCTTTACTCTTTTAAAGCTGATGGCTCTCTTCTTTGGAATTGCTCTCTCTCTCTCGCGGGGGGAATTCTCTTATACAAAAGAGTTACCCTAACGGGATTTAGTGCCTTTGTTTTCTTAATAGCAATGACCAGATTTAATATACCTGGTTCTAAAATACACACTTTTTGAAGGTAATTTCACAGCACTAAAATAATTATAAAATATTAACAAAAATACAATTTTGGATACTATAAAATATTCAGAAACTTTAAACTACTATTTTTCGATTTTGTCCTTCCACTACAAAAGTATTGTTTATTTTAGAACATTTTTTTTTTTTTATAAATCTGAAATTATTAACACTTAGATTTTTTTTTGCAGTCCTAGTAAAACATAAATCTATTGGAGCAATTTAAAAAAATCTTAATGCATAAAAGAAAATTTAACATAACAAAATGCAGATGGTAACCACGGTGGTGCTCAACTTTTAACTAGATTTACTGCAACATATTCAGAAATTAACCAGTTTATTCGAGGAATTTTTTAATAACAATAACGTAGATTATATCAATTTTATAATCAATAATTTCTGACTAGCAACTTTTAGTTACTTATCCATTTCAAAATTACTTTTCAACATATTCTTTGTTTCTGGAAATATATATATATATAAATTTAATAAAACGCCTACACCACACAACTGTAACATTCAAAAGGTTTGGTACAATCAATTTGTGGATAAATGTAATTTTTGTTTATCTATACATAAGAAAAATGTTTGTTTAATGTTAATGAAAGTGTTAATAATTTCAGATTTAAAAAAAAAAAAAAAAACAATTAAAATAAATAATACTTTCCTTTGAAGATAAAATGCAAAATGTCGAAACGTTCAGGAAAGGAAACAAAACTAAAATGTATCCGTAAAATAAATAACTAAGGCTGTAAACTGGTTCATCTCTTTTAACACTACTTAGCAAAATTCAATATTAATACAACAGCCATAAAATCTGCAACTATACAATTACAAAGTATTTTTATGTTATCGACTATTATCAGTTTATTACATAACTTGATTTTCAAATTTGGGATTTTGTTCTTTCTCTTACGATCTATTTTCATCAATTCCGCTCAGTTGCTGAGACCATTGATTATAGTGACTTACGATTAGGATATTTCTTCACTTCTTTCTGATATATAATTTTTATATTATTATATTATTTTATTTGTTTTCTGAAGAAATTCATTTTAAGTGGTTGTGAGGAATTTGTGGCATAAAAATTCAGACTTTAATTGTTATATCTTCATTACTATTTGGTTCTATCTACTGGACTACAATGTGAAAAACAACGGTTGACATAAGAAAGTGGGACTAGAGTTTGCTTATAATTCAGACTATCTGTATCTCACATTAAGGAAAACTGAATAGTACGTTATCACAATTTCGCTAAGTAATATTCAAATGTGTTAATTTTTATCTTTAATAGAAGAAAGCAGAATTTACATTTCTACTTCAAACTATATAACGTTTAATTAATACAGTACAATATAGGACCAAAAAGGAAGAACTAAAGACCACCCCTTTTACATTCTGGTACATTAATTAGGATGGTATTTAATTCATGTTTAATAATTTTATTGCTTTAGGCAAGAACATAATGGGGAAGTAAATTGCTATATTAACATAAGGTCCAGGTACATAAATGTTATAGGAGTGTTTTGGTTATAGCTGTGTACAAAGCTCAGTTGGTGATTTTATAAAGTAGCCAACGACAGGACAGTACCGTCTCTATTCACCCGTCCAATATGAACTTGCCCACTGATCTAAACCTCTACATTGTCTTCATATTCTTGGCTTATTCAAACTGTTTTTGATACTTTACTGTTATGAAATAAACTAACATTAATGTTTAAAATTATAATTAAATTTAAATATAATAATTTGTCACTTTTTTATAGGTATTTTATTAATCATTTTTTTTCTTTTTTTTTTTTTTATCGTACACAAGTACGATGGCTGAAATTAAGTTTTCACCGGAAATTGAGATTCAACGACTACGAAAAATGGTCTATATAAATGTATATCAATTTTGAATTTAGAGAAATTCTCTGCCATTTGGTTGCTATTATTCCATATTATTTTTTTAAATTTGTAGTCAAATAAGACAGAAACATATTCTATGGAGTGATGAATATAAATTTACGATTAATGGATTATTAAATAAATGGAATTTTCCAAATATGGGCAAATAAAAATCTATATGTTACATATCGGACACGCAGTCAGAGAATAATTCTGATAAATATGTGGCGCGGCCTAATGGAGTTTACAATGAAACACTAAACACAGACAGATATCTTAAGTGATACCAATTGGATCTCAAATTCATAAGTGAAATTCTCCCAGGTCTGCTTGAAAATGTACCGCTAGCACGCCGGCAAATGATATGTACTCCTAGGAAGATTGGATATCCAACTCATAATGCGAGTATAATAAAGCGCAGTAGATTGCTTAGAGAGGCTCTTAGGAGCAATTTTTTTCGATGGGAAGTAAAAACTTAACTGCTTTAACTGAGGTGGGCGCTCGAAATATGCTGACACTCGCCTTGGCAAAGAAATGGCGGATGCTTTGGCAAGGGAGCGCTTGAAGGATATCTTTATTGGCGCTGAGCCTTTCTGCGGGTTGCCCAGGAGCCTGATTCAAGTTTCTATTGGATTGAATAGAAGACCAGTGTCTGCAATGGTGGGGAAGAACACCAACGCAGGGACAGGCTAAATTCTTTGTTAAGAAAGAGATCTGCTGAGCCATAGCCGAAGGAATATAAGGCTAATAGTGGGTCTACTTACAGGGCATTGCAGGCTGAATTAGACACATGCACCAATTTACTACTTGCAAATAACGCGTTATGACGTTTCTGCAACGCCGAGGAGGAAACCCCGGTACACAGCTTTTGTGAATGTGCCGGCCTGATGAGGATAAGGCTTCTTCAACGAAGGACATGTAATCCCGAAGTCACGAGGTTGATGACAGAGCCATTTTCAGCTTTGTTAGGCCTGATTAAGGGGGCGAAGCTGAAGGATATGCTATAAGCCGAGGGGATCCACAATAGATAGCAGGCCACTGTGGAATGAGGCTTTGCCCACCCCGTTTTCAATCTAATCTAAGAGCCACATACGCTTAGGTCCCGCGTCTTCTTGCACATTAATTATTCGGCAAAGAAGTCCAGATAGGTTTCAAAAGTGTGATATATATCAGAACCTTGTTGTTTAATAGTCAGTGTTGATCGTCTGTCGAATAAGACTTGCTAGATGCATGGTTCTTTCACTTCTTATATTTTATGTGTTCTGTGCGTCAGTCTCTTGTCAATGTAGAGTCCATGGTATCTGTAGTAAGTGCAAGTTCAAATTTAAAGAAACTTTGTCAATTTTATAACTGCTTCAACTGCAGTAAGAGTAAGTCGTGTTAGTGTTTCAATCCTTACAGTTCAAAATTCTTAAAGCTCCATATTTTCTTGGCAGATAAAGGATGGATATAATATATGATACAGTTAACTTGATAAGTGGGTTTTTATTGTTAAATAAATTTTATTTACTTTTGAATATAACTATTGGTTCAGCAACTCGTAAAAGAGTGGAAGGTATTAATTTTTTTATTTCTAGAATATAGATAAACTAACTTTTGTAGAAAATGTGGTAGAATGCAACGGTGATTTATTTAAATAATTTATTAAACAAAATAAATAAATAGATAAAAAAAAATAAAAATACAGATGCAAATGAATGTATAGTAAAAAAAAAAAGTGAATTTTCAATACCTATTTAGACGATTGAGAAGTATAAAGCCTACTTCTTCATGGATAAGTAGGGTCTATTGGGAATTGAGTCTTCTTATTTTACCCCTTTGAAAGAGACATTAAGGCCTTTTCAGAGGTTCCAGTGAAATATTTAGATCGTTAGCAGGTTTCGAACCCTTTAAACGGAAAAGAAGAAAGTAAGAGATAGTTTAAGAAGAGGATTACTAAGCGGTAGTACATCACTCAGAGTATAATACATTCCACCTCCCAAGCATTTTCCTAGTTAAATAATTGAAACGAAATCATAGTAAATATATATTTTCATAAAAATAAAATGGTGTGAAACACTCACACGACATTCTTTAGTTGATACAATTAAAAAAATTGACTTTAAAAAAAAAATCTGGTGTGAAACACTCACACAACTTTCTCTTACTCCAGTTCTCAAGAGTAGAAGTGACAAATTTTATAGTTTGTGTACCAAATTTAATGAAATTCGACGAAAACTGAAAAAAACTATTTAGTAAAAGCGCACTTCCGATTTACTAATTCTCTTGAAACTCGGAATTTCAGCCATCTATTTATTTCTAATTAATTATGTTTGGATGATAGAATTGTATAATCAACTATGATAGCACTTTACAGAAAAACATAATCCCACCCCTCCCCTAAAAAGGCCCTTAAATGAATTTTCTCAAAGAAATGTTAAAAATAAAAGATGTAGACCCTTGCATGTTTAGTTTATATATGAAGTTTCCAAAAAATCGTCGAAGCCATTTTTGAGAAAATTGCGAAAAAGTGAATAAATCATTTAATAAAGTGGTAATGTAAACGCACTTCCGGTTATCCAATATTTTTCAAACTCGGAATTTCAACAACATATTTAATTCTAATTAACGTTATTTAGTTGACAGAATTGTCTAATAAACTGAAATAGCACTTTAGATGGAAACCTAACCTCACCCCTCCCCCAAAAGTGCCCTTCATTACATTTTCCTGGAGAAATGTTTCAGATAAAAGTTGTAGCTCTTTGTATGTGTGGTTGATGTTTCAAGTTTAAAAAAAATCGACGGAGCTATTTTTGAGAAAATCGCAAAAAAGTAAAAAATCTAACTAGTAAAATGGGTACTTCCGGTTGAGGAATTTTGACAGATAACGTAGTGTCAGATCCCATGGTGATACCTAAACGGAATATCAACTTTCAACTTTCAACGGTTTTTCGTTTTTGAGGTATGCTGTTCACAGACTATTTGCTAAAAACCACTTTTTTTGGACTCAGGGGACCTCAAAACGGATATTTCCGGTGATAACTCGATATTGAAAATTTGACACGATTACAATACTTCCTCTTACTTAGGAGTAAGAGAAAGTAAAAATTAAATTTTATTCATTTGCCTTAATACAAGTAGAGGTGTTTATGTACCTAGTCACAAGCATTTATGTAAGGTAGTTCTTGGAAGGATTAAATTGCAGCGAAAAAGACCGGGCCAATAACGTTGAATAAAGTCCCAGTAACATCTGAAATTCAACGACAAAAATTTCCTAATACCGGCAAAATGTTCAAGTTTTACTAAGTACTTAGTTTATGTACTAAGTTTAAAGAAAATTACTATAGGGTAAAAACGCACATTTCAAAGTTATGCCCTGTATCAAAATATAGGAGATATATTAAAGAGGTAATTCTTATGAAACATATGTCAACTACTATTATCTGCAAAAAAAATGTTATTTTTCAAAATAAAGACATTCTCATTTATTCCAGAAACAAAATACAAATACACTACATTTGGCCGTCTCTCCTACTATGGTAGGATAGATTGCACACCATAGGTAGGAGACCTCTCCTCTGTTAAGGTAACATGGTTGATCAACATGAAACTTTAACGACTCGGTAGCACTATGTTTACGAGTCCAACTTTAACGACTCGCTGGTAATCTTTCATTTCAATTGCAATTAATATAGCAATTAATATAGTATATAACAAAATTTACTAAGCCTTATGAAAATTCACGTTATGAAAACACACTCTGATGCGTATAAATGTTCCTAGAACACAGAAGAACACACAAAATAACTGAAGAATTATGCAATATGTTCGCTTCTGATCTTTCTATTCCTCGACTAACTTCCATGACGCCACGTGGTGGCAAACAAGAGAAGTAAAGCCTGCGTCTTCTCTCCTAGCGCATCATCTCTCCTAGCTTTACCCTAGACGTTTTTGTGAAAATTGCAACAACAAAAAAAAAATCAGAGAAATATTCCGTAAAGTGGCACTTCCGGTATATCGATATTTTGGAAATTTGGAATACTAGGAGTACTGCTAATGTACTATAATATTATATTGGTGACAGAACTATATATTGTACGAAAGCGTTGTAGGAAAGTTTAACATAGCTTCTTCCTCAGAAACCCCCAAAAAACCAATTATACTAGAAAAATATTGCAATTTCTTTCTTTTCTTTTTTTTTTATTGATATTAACAACTGCAAAAATACACTGCAACAAGTAAATCTGTTAAATGGTAACTTAAATAACAGGATTGTGGATGGGAGAAGACATGCAGCGATGGCACTCCTCTATCTTGAGTCCATCTTCTCTTAAGCCGCCCGCGTGGAATGTCGGAAACAGTGTTTGAAGAAAGCTGGTGAATTAAAGGATTAGGATGAACAGTTGTGGATGAATGGAATTTAAGGAAAACGAGTTTTGGCTAGATGGTTAACGAAAGGAATGTTTAGATCAGTATGGATAATGAGGTGAACACATAGTAGGGTGTATTGACAATTTTTCGAAGGATTTTTTTATTGAAATTACTGGATACGATGGGAATTGGAACGCTTGGTTGTTCCCCATATTTCTAAGCCATATACCCACATAGGTCTCAGTAGTAGTAGGTAGAGAAGTCTTTTATTTTGTAATATGAGTTTGGATCGTCTGTCTAGTAGTCTTGAGAGATGTCTGAACCGTCTGTTTAGTTCAAGTCGTTTGAGCCTAGGTGTGGGGATTCCAAGTCAGTCTTTTGTCTAGCTGGAAACCCAGGTAACGTACGCTATTTACGGGAGAGATTAGAGTATGGTTGATGTGAATCGGTGGGAGGATTAAGCCGCCTTCGTGGAATGTCGGGAACAGTGTTTGAAAAAAGCTGGTGAATTAAAGGATTAGGATGAACAGTTGTGGATGAATGGAATTTAAGGAAAACGAGTTTTGGCTAGATTGTTAACGAAAGGAATGTTTAGATCAGTATGGATAGTAAGATTAGCAACATAGTAGGGGTGCATTGAAAATTTTTTCGAAGGATTTTTTGATGGAAATTAAACTCTGGTAGTCTTGGTGTATATATAATTCATATGCAAAGTTTAAGGAAACTTACGTATTTTTGAAAAAAAGTCGTGAAAAACTGAAATAAACAAGTTTGAGTATCCTGCGGATTATTTGCTTTTAAGATATTTTGTTCTTACATACACACATGTACTTATGACAAGTAAAAATCTTAACTGAAGTCAAGTCATGTTGAATATTTCATTCCATAATTGTAAGAAACAAACACCGCTTATATTTAATAATGGAGTAATAATGGTGCTGGAAGATAGAATAGGCATCCCAGTTTAGTTGGCTGAAAGTATATGCTAAAACGTTCGGAAATGTATATGAACGCCGACTTTGAAGAAAGTAGCAAAAAAAAAAAAAAATGAGGAACTTAAAGAGAGGAAATGTCCAATTTCCTACTTATAGAAATGTAGTAGAAAGTACCAGCTTAGAAGAATGGAAAAATTCTTAGCAGTACTCCCCAAATGGACGGATTACTAAGTAACATATTTTGGTTGTAGTTGAAAAACATCATTTCTGATTATAGGATGACCCAGCTGATAACAGAAAATAGAAAAAAAATTGCGGTCTTATTTGTCTAGATTTAAAATAATGCAATCACACGATTGCGTTTAGGGGAGCAGACAACTATAGACATATGCATCATCTTTTGCTTTCCACTACATAATGCTGCCAGTTTGTTGTGGCAAATTTCAAAATATACACATCCGCATCTGAAATAAAATTAGGCAACAAAAAATGTTATAATTACGGTAAACCGATTAAAAATCAAACTCGGTTTAAAATTTTGGCAACTCATTAAATTCTTATATAGACTATGGAACCGTATAGACAGACCTGCTCTCCACTTACTATAAATAACGCTGACTTACCCACTTCTAATCAGATTCGATATCTAGGGCTTCACCTAGATCGACGCTTAACTTGGAATCCTCATACTCGACTCAAAAGAAAAGTACTTAACAGACATTATGGATTACTAGGAAGACTACTTGGACCTAAATCTACTATGAGTACTCACAACAAACTAACACTCTACAAAACTCTATTAAGACCTATCTGGTCATATGGAGCAGAACTGTGGGGCTCCACTAAACCATCCAATATCCAGCTCATACAATCATTTCAATCCAAAGTCCTTCGTCGTATTGTTAATGCTCCTTTCTTCGTTTCTAACCGCATCCTACACCATGATCTAAATATCCCATATGTAAATGAATTAATCCAGACCCGTTTCCTAAGATTCCACGATAGATCTCCGCACACCCAAATCCCATTGCACAATCCTTATCCACAAGCACTCATCCCGATAACCCACCACGTCGCCTAAAAAGACGCTGGCCACGCGATTTAATTGCTGATAACTCTCAATAGAGTCTAGAAAGTACCAGCGCTGGCTGGTGTCTTTCATCATGTATTCTGGTTGTGACACTGAGCTTATGCTCGGTGTTTCAATTACTTCTTCTTTTTTACTGTGTAACACTTTTGCTTAATATATATAATACAGTTGCAAATTAACAAATAAAAAAATAAAAATCCTTTGTGTAAATTAGTACTTTCAGTCAACTATTTTCGAATGAAACCTTAATGTCGCTTCCTCTTGTAGCACCTAAAACGGAATATCAAGTTTGAGCTTAATGCAATTTTCCGTTTTGGTATTATGCTAATTTGGACTTATCTAGTTAGTAGACCACTATCTGAAAAACCACTTTTTCTGAGTCACGGTATCGCAGAAAGTATGCATTTTCAGTGGAAACTCATTTTTGAAAGTTGCATAGGATGGTAATCATTCTTCTTGTAACAAGAGTAAGCGGGAGTAAAAACTGAAATTTAAATTTAAATTGAAATAATACTGTTAGTTGATTTTGTTTTTGACATCTTATGATATCTTAATTTAATTGAATATCTTTGTACATAATTGAAAAACATTTCAGTTTCCGGGTTGAGACAGCATCAATGGTTTGTCAAATCACTGTGGCTCATGTTTTTAGCAAACCATTGTGATGTGGTCTCAACCCGGAAACTCAAGTGTTTTTTTTCATGGAAATTAATACAATGCCACTTGGCCAACTGTTTTGTAAGAGAAAGCATTCCTTCAAGACAGTCTGCATTTCTGCTTTCAAAGCCAGAACACTTACTTCAGGAATCGCTCTCTAAAAATCAGTGCCACTTTAAGTTAAAACATAAGAGCTTTGCATTTAATCTAGATAAATACTAAATTTCATAAACATAATAGTTGTGATATTGTAAAATATTTAAATATCTTTAAAGATAATATATTTAATTTAATCTACCAGTGTTTTCTTAATTATTACTAATACTTCTCTCTTAAACATATATACTTAAACAAGCCCCTTTACAAAACCGCTCACGCCACAAGCTACCCAGCACACAAACACACAAAACATCACCAATAACATTTCAGAAGCCTAGAAGGCCTCTTTGTATATAATGTTAGATTATTGTATACATATGTGTTTAATTGTATGTAGTACTTTGTATATGGACAAGGAGAATTTCAAATGATGAACACACAAACTGGCACTGAATTAGTAATTTATATTTTAAATGATTTACTGGATAAGAAGAAAAGAGTGTTTATGATGATAGAGTTTTCGTGGGAAAAGTGATGATTTTTGGTAATGGGCGTGACAGAAGGGGGTAATTCGTAGTTGAAGTGCCCTTGAAGGCTCAGTAGTGACGCCTTGATGCGGTTGCCAATGGAACTAAGTCTAGCTTTTGAGTGGTAAATTTCCTGGTGATTTGGGTCCCATTTATTATATTGAATTAAAGTTAATTACCAAAAAACACACACACACACACACACAAAGTACATGAGTTAAAATTTTTTTTTTTCTACATAGGAGACCTCAAAATATTTTCGAAAATCACAGAATTTCCTCTTATATATGAGTGAGAAAAAGTAAAAATTAATAAAAAAAAAATATAGTTAACGTAAATTTTATTCATTTATTTATTATTATTATTATTATTATTATTATTATTATTATTATATTATTATTATTATTATTATTATTATTATTATTAGTTTCAGGATTTTACTGATGGTCTTAATAAGAAATATAAATAATTTACAGATATATAAATTAAACTAGAGAATATGTTGTCAGTCTGAGGGGTGTTGAAGGTTGTTGCGACGTATTAAGCGGCCACATTAATGTGCGCTGTTGCTAGTTGGGTCTGTATGTACATCAACTCTGTCTAAACTTCCTTCCTTAACCAATTTTATTACCATTTAGCCATTTCCTTACTTTAAAATTTATTGTTTTATAAACAATTATTAAAAGATGTAAACGGTAACGAAGGCTATGAATTTTATCTACATACCACAAGTAATAAACATGCTAATCATCGTGTTTTATTAACTATTTATATTTTATTAGAATTATTATTATTGCTTTCTCTTACCGCTGTAATAGAAAATCATGATGTTAGATGCGTCTCAGCATAACTCAAAAACGGAAAATTGCTAGAAGTTCAAATTTGATATTTTGTTTAGGTGCTTACTTCCAGGGAACCCAAAAATAAGGTTTGATTAAAAATCGGAAAACTGAAAGTATCACTTTAATGAATGGAATATATATATATATATATATATACGATATGATGTGAAACAATCATACGAAACTCTCTTACAATTTACCTAATTTTAATTCACAAATTTTCTTCATGCTTTATGTGTGGAGCGACCTCTGTCAGAACCAATAAGAAATGCTTCTGCAGTTTAAAATTAGAATTAGAATGACGCAAGTGTGTGGGGGGGGGGCTCCAACTACGACACTGCAGCCTATCCATTGATGAGCCTTATTGTGCCAATCCCTTAATGTCTAGTAGAGGAATCCTCACCTCTTCATGTGGTCCAGGACCTTCCCTACCAGTCTCAACGTGTCAAAGATCTCGTACCGCAATCTCCCGATTGCGACACAATCAAACAACAAGTGAGTGGCCGTCTCCTCCTCTTCCAGACATAGTCTACTATACCAAGGGCTTCCACACAATTAACCCAATCTTGTGCAGATGTTTTTTTGTAAACCTGCCATGCTCTGTAAAACAGGCCCGCTATCAGACAAATCTGATACCTGTTTAAACCCAGGATTTCTCTGTTACTTCTCTTAAACAGTCCTGGCAAAACCATTTTGCCGTGTATTGCTCCAGAGGTGACTATGTGTTCTCCGAGTCTAATCCCACAGAGACGCCCTCGCTTTGGCTATCTTTTTATACTTTTTGGCTATCCCCAGAATTGGAGTGTTCGCTTCATTCCTGGCCAGTTGGTCTCGGCTAGCTCATTTTACCTTTTATCCCCTTGTGTCCTGGCACATTATTGTGGCGGGAAAACAACTCCAGGGAATCTCTACACTGCCTGACTAGGGATGAAGTGATTCAGAAGACCGCCCCCCCAACCCAAGAGCCTTCAGAGTCCCAGAAGATGCATATCTCCCTATTCCTAGGGTCCATACATTTTAATTCTCCTTAGCACAGACCTTTTATGCAGTTTAAATTTAAATCTAACTGACAGGCGCCCAAAATTCTTCTAAAATCTTCTTTTTTTTTAGAGGGGGGGAATGTTGTAAATAAAAGTGATACATTTTTATCTGCTTAGTAAGCATTCTAAGTTTATAGGAAATTGTTGGGTCTGTTTTCAAGAAAATTTCAACAAAAGCGAAAAATCTGTTCTGTAAACTCGCACTTCGGATTAAACTGATTTACTTAAAAATAAACCTGGTAAAGTAATAAACCTAGGATAAATAAGCATAAACAATTACAATTATATAATCATGCTATCTGACATGAACGTAAGTTATCTGATGCTGTCACATATTCACAGCCATGTTATCTGACTCTGTCATATAAAAATACAAACATCCAACCTTTTTTTTTTTTTTTTTAATAAGGCATGTTGGATTGATGTTTGGGTTTACTGTAATTGTGGGATGTTATAGTAGTTTGTTGAATCCGGTTGATGACCACAAAATGATTCAGGCTTTGAAAACCCAAAAACTCCAATTAAGACACAATTGATTTTTTAAGGCAGGGTTCTTTTTTTTTAATCCGGTTGATTACTTTACTTATCTCAGAGATAGTTAAAACATTTTGAGTTACCTTATATATATATTTTTTTTTTTCTTATGAGGTTCATCTTCTTTGTTATGGTTCTAAATGAACAACAACTCGCTTGTCGGATATTTTATTTTAAATAATAAAACACGAGATAAAGTCCCATGGGAATCTTCCTTTCCAGAGCATAATTCGAACGGACTTCTCACAAAGTTGTTGAGTACTTGGTTTTAACTTTTATGTGATATGGCTGGGAAGAGGAGGCGGTTACTAGCATCGCTGTAAAGAGAGTGAAATAAGAAGAGAGTTAGGTGACCTCTCTCACTCACACTTCCCTTTATCTTTCTCTCTTTCTTGGAAGTACCAACCCCCACCCCACCCCGTTCAATGCCTCAAACCCTTACACTGTGTGGGTGGTGTGATACAAGAAGTAGTGTAGAAGAGTGGCGATAGGACGTGCCCGTTTTTTTTTTTTTGGTATAGTAGTGGTGGAGGGGGGGGCCAAGCAAAAATTACCCCTTCAAGAGTGAATTATGAGTAAATTTAAAGAGAAGAACAAGAGTTGCCACTTAGGGCTTTAAAAATTTTAAACTTGCTCATAATGAAGGACGGGGCTTAAAGCATGAAATTGGAGACCCGTAGAAAAGGGAAAGTGTATAAGGGTGGATGGTTGTGTAGGCCACGTGGCTCTTCGGAGCACAACGTAATTGGGTGAATAACCATTTGTCCTCCGTGTAAACATACATCACTGTCCTATACACTGGCTAGTTCATCCACATTCTAATTCCTCATAACATACCTCACACATCTCCACATTACAGTTATAAGTAAATGAATAAATAAAATGAAAGAATACAAAGGAGAATAACGCAATAATTATTAGCCTTTCAGAAACAATAAAAGATCTTAATGATACTTTCATGCAATGCAATTTACATTTACTCAGTTACATAATGGAGATTGTTTTATATATATATATTAAGGTTGCTAACACTGTCCTGTGAGATTGAGAGAACACAAGAATAATGGTTTTCTGACAAGAAAATAAGATAAATGATGAATGTTTCAACGTGCACAATCATTATGAAGGTACAAAATTTCTGATTTGAATACTATTATCCTTAGAGTATGTTTTTTTTTGTTTTTTCCTTCTTCCTCTTGCTCCTAGTAAGAGGAAGGAAGTATTGTGATTTTGTCAAATTTCGAAATAAAGTTTTCATCGGAGATACAAGATTTGTGAGGTCCCCTGAGAATGGAAAAAAGTGGTTTTTAAAAATAGGTCCCTCTCTCAATCTTTTGTGTGTGTAGTTTGACCAGATTTACAACTTTACTGTGTAGTGGAAGAAAGAAATGGAAAAATAATAGTTTTGGAAAATAGTTAAGTGAAATAATTTTGTGAATTTTAGCTAGTTCAAATACTTATTTTAGTGAAGGGGAAAGAGCCAGGCACTATAATTTAGGTCAATGCAAACCAAGAGACAAATGGCAAGAAACAGTTAGGGTAAAACAATAAAACTCTCTCCAGACATACTAGCATTATTTGAAAAGATTTGAACGAACAATTAGAAGACATTCCTTCAAGACAGTCTAAAACAGACATTCAAGTAGAACACTTGTTTTTCGCTCTCTTAGAATCAGTGGCAGTTTAAGTTATAACATAAGAGTTTATTCCAACTAATTTCCCAGGATAAGACAATCATATCTCTCCGATCGCCATTTCCTGGTTGTCCAAGGCACTTCCTTTTCTCCTACATTTCCCATCCTTGCTGGCGTCCCATACTTGCTCCTCTTTTATTCACAGTATACACGGTTGATCTCCCATTACATCCTAACACTACCACTTGCACCTTCGCTGATGATAGGCTATCCTTTCCTCTAAATAGTGATCCCGTCATGGCTACTCGCCATATTTAAACCCACCTCAGTGTCCTCGAATCCTGGCTCCGCAAGTGGAGAATCAAGGTTACTTTACACAAATCCAAGCACATAGTCTTCACCTTAAACCGAAGAACGCTTCCCGCCATTCAATTCAACCTTAATTTTCTCCCAACTGTAAGCCAAACCCGCTATCTCGGACTCCACCTACACAGACGATTAACATGGAATCCTCATACTAGACTCAAACGAAATGAACTAAATTACCGATACAGAATGCTAAAAAAACTACTAGATAAACGCTCAAAACTTAAACTCCACAACAAAAGACAACTGTACAATTCTTTTTTCTAGCTCCTATTTGGACATATGGACTCGAATTATACGGGACTGCCAAAAACACAAACCTGTATCTCATTCAATCCCTACAGTCTAAAAATCCTACGCACCATCGTCAATGCTCCCTTCTACGTCTCCAACCTCACTGTCCACACTGACCTAAAAATTCCCTTCGTCTCCACTTTAGCCAAATCCCGGCTACCTAAAATTCCATTCCAAATTATCTTCTCATTCAAATCCCCTA
>JAAEAF010008457.1:0-20786 GCA_011037195.1 Triatoma infestans
GGATACTAAAGATATGGATGACAGGTACGGTATTCGGGTAGTACCTAAAGGTGGAATGGTCATAGGAAATGCGGTAGTAACTATTGATGGTGATGATATTAATATAAATAATAAATGGTATGAAGGTACGCCAGGTTTATTTCAATAGTTATTTTTAAAACAACCTACCAACTATTCTGAGAAAGATTTGGAAAACTATAAAAACATCTTGGAAACTAGTAATGCACATAAAAAACAGTTTAGTGATGAAAAAAGTATTAGTGCTAGTCGAGAATGGAAGTACAAAAATATCATTGCCCCTCTATTTTCATTCCCCATCACCTCCGCTAAAGAGAAAAGTTTACCTCAGACAAAGTATACGCCACCACTATTAACATCAACATCACAAAGCCCTCGGACTCTTATAGCAACCAAGCCTCCAGCACAATCTAGATACCCTTTAAGACCAAAACAAACCATGGCACAGGTATGTGGGAAAGGCAAAGTATTTATGAATATTGGGATGACCCAAATGAATTGGGTGACCGACTTCGGCTTTTATATGCGTCAACCACTGCCGGTCATACGGGTCATGAGAATGAAATTCAGTCTATAATTGAAGAGTTGCGAGAAGCTGGAGTCATTTATTAAGTAACTCTTCAACATGCCGGTTGATAAGTTTGGTCACCATGATTATTCCAAGTTTATAGGAAAACTTAACCAGTTAATAGATGAAGAGGAGGAGGTAGTGAATGTAAGTAATAAACGTGTAATTAACGTCAGTTTGCCCAAAGAAAGAAATGATGCAGTGAATAAATTATATGCTGATAGTTTAGCTAATATAGCTAACTGGAGAACAAATCATATTAACGTAGGTAATAAGCGTATTATTAATGTGCAAGATCCTGAAGAGAAACATGATTGTGTGACAAGAGGATTTTTGGAAAGTACCGCTTTAACCATTCCAAAGACAGAAGAAGGTGTTTCCAATACAAATATATACAATGCTCTAGGGAGAAAAATGTCAAACGTGAGAGACCCTGTAAATGATACTGATGTTGTAACGTTAGGCTACCTTAAACAATTCATACAAAATGTCCTTCAAGGAGGTCGTCGTCAATGAACTTCATAAATCAGCAAGAGTGCATTATCCTAGAAGACGTATAATTCTTAAGGGTATTGACGATTTATGGCAGTTAGATTTAATAGAAATGATTCCTTATGCTTGCCAGAATAATGGTTATAAATACATACTAGCAGTGATTGATTGTTTCTCCAAGTATGCCTGGGTAGAACCTGTGAAATCTAAAAGTGCTCAAGATGTCACTCGAGAAATGGAAAACATTCTAAATTTGAGTGGACGAATTCCCAAAAATATTCAAACAGATAATGGTAAGGAATTCTACAATGCCCAATTCAAGAAGCTAATGAAGAAGTACAATATAAATCATTACAGTACCTATAGTCAGATTAAAAGTTCTATTGTTGAACGATTTAATAGAACATTTAAATCAATGATGTATCGACTGTTCAGTCTAAGAGGAAACTATAATTATACAAAATATTTAACTGATTTGATAAATGACAACAATAAAATACACCGTACGATTGGTATGAACCATCACAAGTAAATGCCACCAATGAAGCTTCTTTATTAGCTAATGTTTATTCTTCTAAAGGTAAGAGAAGTGATAAACAGCGTTTTAATGAAGGAGATTATGTACGTGTTTCAAAGAGAAGGACTGTTTTTAAAAGAGGATATACGCCCAATTGGAGTGCTGAAATATTTAAAATTAAAAGTGTGCGCAAGACAGTTCCATATACTTACTTGTTGGAAGATTTGTCCGGACAACCTATTCAGGGAGCATTTTATACACAAGAACTGCAGAAGACTAAATATAAAGATGTATATCTTGTAGAAAAAGTATTAAAACGTAAAAATAATAAGCTTTATGTAAAGTGGTTGGGCTTTAATAAAAGCATTCTTGGATAAATGTACGTGATTTACTAAATTAAAGATGTTTTTCTGTTAACTGAGTTTCTTCTGCATTCCTTCCTTCCTGAACCAGTTGAAACATGTTTCAAACAGACGTTGACATGTAATTATGGGTTAATAAGAAAAAAAACTTAATAAACACATGGCTTTTATTGATCTTGCACAATTTTATAATAATAAGGCAACATGGTATTGGGTTTACAGAGTTTTGACAAATAATTTAACTCATTACTAATATCCGTAAAGATGCTTTGAAGTTTGAAATATTCATTTCTCAGAAGAGTGATGGTAGTAGGTTGAAAACTGAGAAGATCTTCCATCCAAGTTGCTTTTCCCTGGATAGAAATCATCTTGTGGCTAGATGTAATGAAAAATATATTAGCGCTGTTAAGATTGATTGAGTCTGGAGAAGCCTGTTTTTTCTTATCAAAGAATTCATCACAATATTGCTTGTTAGATTCCAAAGTTGACCAATCATCTACCTTAAGATAAATAATAACTTTTCTGGTTTTCAAAGCTATCAGAGGTACACCATCTTGAGACAGTCCAGTTATTAGAGTCTTAGAGTTGTGTCTGTTGAGAGGAAAACTTGTGGTTAAATGTAAACCAATTTCACTCGCTGCCATGATGCTGAATGCAACTGAACACTGTTTTGCACTGTTTTGAACTTCTTGAGTCTCAAAGATCCCCTCCACCAAGAATATCATTTAAATCACGTTCAATGCTGTTGGATAGAAATGATATTCGGAAACATTCACATGTATCAGGTCCACACCACTGGTCAGGGTTTGACCAAACGCATTGTTTACAATGTTTATTAGCGGCTCTTTCCACGAACTCTTTTGCATATTCTTCCATTCTTAGTAATTTTCGTTTTAAGTCTATATATTTTTGTGCCAATTCAAAATTATCTAAATCGATAGTGGATAACGTGGAAATAAATTTTTGATAACTGTCACTGGTTGTTATTTCCTTCCAAAGATCTGCCATCGTTGCACTACATAAATGAACTACATGAATGAAATAGTAAAACCTTTCTTAAAAAAAAAAAAATCTATTTCTTTGATTGTTACTTAAGGTACGTGAATGTGTGCAATAGTTGAAGCGTATATATATATATAAAACAGATGACATATATGTTTAAGAAAAAAAACAACAAACAAATACAATAGTGCTGGTGACCTCAAAGGGTAACGACTGGAGTATAAGACAGCTAAATGACAAATTTTGTATTTGATTACACAAATATTATTAAGTTTTATTTATAATATTTATTTATTTATTTATTTTGTATTAATATTATAATTACAAACTATAGAGAGCGTGGGCTATAGATGAACAGGGGGGCTACTAACGTAGTGAGAGAGATGATGATATAGGGAATGTTGAGACAGCTATATACCCACTACACCACACTCCCCATCGCCTTAGCTACGGTGAGCTGAGGAAGGGCTGAAGAACACCCTCCTATCCAGCGAATTTTGTAGGCGGGGGACGAAGGGGTTGCGCCAGTTGTAACATTTATACCCTACTCTTTTCAGATTTGAGATGACGCATAAGGGCTAATCTCTGATGTTCGTTGACGGTGACGTAGGGCAGCTTCCAGCATAGTTTCACCAATTCTATTTTACAGTTTTCCACCGCATCTTCAGCTCTCTGTCGGCTGAATTTGTAAGCGTTTCCATCTTGTCTGCTTCTAACGAGTATCAATTCTTGTTTAACATTGATCACAATTTTCTGATAGTCTTCACAAAATCCCAGTAGTGATGATAGAGGAATGCATAGATTAAAGTATCCCTCATTTGAAGTGACGTTCAGCGTATCACTCTGAGGATAACACCAGCCCCAGTTTTCTAAGTAGTGACAGCCGTCCTTAAGTGAAACCAAGCCTTTAAGGGTGCAAGCAATTCCTGGATTTCTTACACGATCTATTTCAACTCCACTCAGTTCATATCTTATTTCATCAAATAGAAATGCAAATGCATTATTGGTTAATTTTGATGAAGTTGGTATTGTTGAGCCGTCTTCTTTTAAAAACCTACCTTCCAAATAAAGTAAACTTTGACTGGGCAGCGTATATAGATCTTGATGTTGTGCACTAATACGTATTTCATCACCAGGCAACAGTTTTGATGATGCATAAGGGTGATGTGAATGCAATTCTATGCATTCAATTGAATTGTCGAACAGACGTCTTTCTTCCAAATCTAGCACTTCCATATTGGTGATAGATAACACGTAGTAACCTGCCGCTTGAAGAAAGCGAATATTGCTGTTGGTTATCGATGTTCTCTCGTCAACTGTTCTCACTGGAATGATGATTTTCTTCTCTGCAGTTGTCCTTTTATTCACTCTCCTAAAGTCCAAACCCATCGCTGTCTGGCGACCAAATGAATGCACCCAACTATAATCCTTCCTTTTATAGCAGATCCAGCAAGTAAAGTAAACACAGCTGTCCACAATTGTTGCTGCCCATTTTTTGATACTGCTTCCTGTTCGAAATACGGCAACCTTTTAAATAGCGAACTAGTTCAGAAGGTGGACTGGCTCCACTGCTGTCGAAGAATTGAACATAATCTCCTCTCTTCTTATAGCAAACCCAGTGAGTTCCTCTCCCACAACTACTATCCAAATTGAAAATAGCACGCTCATTTTTCCACGGTTTCACTGGAAATTCATCAATCATGAATACCCCTCTAAAATGGGGAATTTTCTTCGATTTAGCTAATCTGAGTAGATCAAAATTTGTCAGCCGCAAGCGAGGTAGCCCATCCAACATTCGTTTAGCTTTACCACTCAATTTAGGAGAATTTCCACCAATCCGTTTAGGAGTAGGAATGACTCGTTTCTTCTTCTTCTTGTCTCTAGCACGTCGCATGATGAACTGAATCGAAGTTAGCCTCGTCCGGCTTTATATAAGTACATTCTTCACATTCTCCCAGCTGTTGTGTGAATTGTCTAAACCTAGCCATTTCACTAAAACATTATCACCTTTTCGCTTCATAATCTTCTCCACAAGATAGATGTCGGGATATTTCACTAGCTGTAGTTCCTCTTGATAAAAACCTCCAGCAATTATTTGCCCTTTATAATCTTGTAGATGTTATGTCACTGGTGCTGTATTCTTAACTTCTACAACTTTAAATACCTCTGTGGACCATGAAGGATGATAGCCTTTGGCAAACTGCGCTTTATACTTGGATGTCCGTACATGATCGCCTACTTTGAATCTAGGAATTGTAATGCTTGTTCATCACTTCGCATATTCATCACTCAACAGCCGTTCTTCTACATCCTTAGCTCGTACAGAAACCGGTGCCATTTTGATCGTCCGATGTTTAGTTTGGTTATATTTCTGTACCAGCCAATCATAGGGTCCTTGCAGGCTAAACATTTTCCACATTGCACATTTCAAAGTTCGATTGAATCGCTCAACAATTTAAGCATTCAAATTACTAAAGGGTGAATATTGATTTATACCTTTCACTTTCATCAGCTTGACAAATATTCTGTTATAGAACTCCTTGCCACTATCAGTTGTAGATTGTTTGGCTTTCTTTCCTGCAATGCCTTTTCAAATGCTCTACTCACCTAAGTGCTAACTTATTCTTAAGGTGTACAGCCCAGGCATATTTGGAAAAGCAATCAATCACTGTCAAGAGATATTTGTTGCCTTTGTTGAATCTGGCGTAAGGAAGCATCTCTACGAGGTCAATTTGCCATAGGTCGTCTATTCCCTTCAATAAAACTGATCTTCTCTTGAATATTCTTCTTGCTGGTCTATGCAACTCATGCACGATCTGTTCCTTAACGGATGTCATGATGAAATGAGGTGTATTGTAGGTGAGTTTAAGCTATTATACCTCCGTCTCTCAGTTGATCTTCTATTCTTTTTATTTCAACACCAGCATTCTTTGTGCTAAATAACATTCTTAATCTGTCTACAAGCTTGTTGGGGTCGACAGGTCCAGCACCTTTTTTCGTTGGAAACAATTTTGAAATCACTTTCCTATATTTCACGTTTGTTTTCAGTTCCTTGACTGGCCCTGTTGGACGGTGTCCTTCTTTATGAGCGTTCGTCTGTTGTAGTATTCGCTTGTAATTATCGCAATCTGTGTTTTTCACTAGCTCTAAATTTGGATATTTCATAAATAACAATTCAAAAAGTCCTGGGGTTGCATAAAAGGCATCTTCACCAACAGATAAAATGTCTTTATTGATTGAGATCTCCATGTCACCAATGGTGAACTTCTGGCCATCATAAACTACGCCATATACCATATCCAAATCCGTAGTTTCATTTTTCATAAATTTTGCAATATAATTTGAGGATATTTCTCCCACTTCTTTCAAATATTTTTCTGAAATTTCTTTTCCTTTGGGCGTGTGTACCAGTTCTCGTACTTCTTGAAGCGGTGTAGTTGGAACTGAAGTTCCAGCCGACTGTGGAGTACACTTCAGCGGTCTCTTTGCTGGAAGCTTCCGCTCTTCTTCAGGCGAGGAATTTGATATTCCGGGTGTTGTAGCCGATTCTAGCTTTAGATATCTTGGTCTTTTTGCTGGTGGTGTTTCGGAAACAACCGGCTCCGGCTTCAGTGTTCTCTTCAGATTAAGTTGAAGCGAATGATCCTCTTGTTTACCCATTAGTTCCTTCAAAGGATTCAACAAAGGCTGATATTTCATTTTCAAATATTCATCAGTCTCTTCCCTGTTTCTCCTTAGCAAGTTATACTTTTCTTGAATTGCTTTCCTAGTGGCGATTATATCGCGCATTGCTTGAGTTGACTCTTCCATGTCTTGCAATAGACTGATTGTTACATCTATATTCAAGGTATTATATAGGCTCCGAAACCTTTACGATAACGCCCATCATCTATCCGTCTGTCTTTGTCCAGTACAAGAAAACCATACTTGCCATCTTTCCAGCACCAATGACAAATTTTTCTAAACTTTTTAAAATTCATATCAGAGTTAATATGATCATCATAAATCCGTCACAGATTAAGTTCATCCTGTCTAAAAAGTATTAGTAAGTTGGCGTTTTCTCTGATCAAATGTTTCGGTATCCTTGTATAGCCCTGACTTAGATAAAAGATATCAACTCCATTATGGCGTCCCATACAAAAATAAGCTCTTACATTATCCTGCTTATCACAAGCAATATCGTCGAATATAAACACTGAGTTCGGTAGGGCCTCTTTAGGTGCTGGAACTTGATCATTATCTTCAAATTGGAAAAAGCCAATATTTTTCAATGGTTCCAATATTTGTGCTAACTTCCTATACTTGGTTGCTGTAAGGACTTGGCAAACAAATAAATATTTTCAAATCTAAGACCTTTAGGATCATAAAGTAAACTCAGCATAAGATTAGTTTTTCCACAATTTGATGGACCACACACTAAACATCTAATTGAATCAGGAAAAAGTGGCCCATGTTTAGATTCAGTCTTTGAAGAGTTGTTGTCATCAAGATTTTGGACTGAGAGGGTGTGTTGTTGCTTAACCAACCTCATGATGGGAACTAATAAGGAACGCTCTCCCGCCTCTCTTTTTATACTCATGTACATCTCAGAAATTTATCCTACAACACATACATACAACCGCGACCAACATTCACACAATCTACAAATATTCAACCTAACTATATATATATATAAAAATTCCCACCACCATAAACATATTTACAAAGAAAAAATTAAGCCTAAACTATATATATAACAAAAATTACCCACCACCTTTTTTTTTGTTTTTTATTGTTATTGATTTTTTTTTTTTTTTTTATTATTATTTTTAGAAAAAATGTTTACATATTAGTATAAAATAAAATAGTGCAAAATATATACAAATAAATAAATATAAACAAAAGTTTAAAATTAAAAGCTACGTAATGAAACAAAACCCAAACACTCTTCTAACCTAACTTATATACATATCTACATATATACACAATTTGCAGGACCCACAACTTTACACAGCTTGTTTCGCTATGGTAAAGTGACCATGGGCGAGAGTACTTACACGGTCGACCAGATGGCGTTTGTCGTCGTGAGGCGAAAGGGATACTTTTCTCAGTTCAACGGAAAAGAGTTTATGTTCTTTTGAAACGATTGTTCTAAAAGAAGTGGTAAACTCTTTTCCGTCGTACAGGGCAGCCAAATAATCATCGAAAGTTATCTTTCTTTCTACGGCTGCCTTCTTTATCCCTTTCGCCCGTTTCTTCTCTTGCCCCCGGATACGTAATGCGTACATTTTAGCGCGGAGGCCCAGAATTCAGAGACAGGCTCACCGCTAGCCTCGTCCTTGAACTTCCCCAACACCTTTTTATTTTTCCTACTATGGCAAGGGTGTCCGTTAGGGTAGTCTGATGTGTCCAACTCGTCAAGTAAGGTGGTCATGTCTGTGTAAAAGTCGTCAGTCTTGATTTCGTATATAAAACTATCTGTGTCCGTATAGAGCATTTTAAGTTTGTCGGTTCCGTATTTGGTGAGCATCGTGTTGTAATGAAAGTCGTACATCCGGACCTTGGACAGATCAAGTATGGCCATTCCGACATAAGTCGGTTTGTTCATAGTGATCTGCTCAAAGTCCAGATGTACCGCTACCAGAGTCTCGGAGTAAATAGTCCTGTCTTTGAATGTCGGTTTTGCTATAAGTTTCCGTAATCTCCGTTCGTCGGTCACCAATTCTATTTTCATGCGTTTACGTACGTCCTCCATAAATTTTCCAAAAACAGCGTTGTTCATTAGTTTGTAAAAGTCTCATTTGGGTGTTGAGGTCGATGTAGGAACGAAGCCACCGGGACTGCTTGAATCGCAGCGCCCTATGCACGCGTACTAACCGGAGACCTAAATCCATGGCCTGTTTCAAGTTGACGAAATGGACAACGTATTTCTCCCTGTTTGTTAAAGTTGTTAACAATTTCTTATTAACCTGTCCCGGAGGCACCCTATTCTCCTGGAGAAGGGGGAAATCGTTGTGCAGTTCGTGCAACTCAGTCGGATACTCTAAGTCGGCTTCGACAATATACCCGAAGGGGCCATCTACTTGTATATTGCCCCAGTCTAGAGTATCCGGATCCTGTACCCATTCGAAACCTCCATAAGGAAGCGGATTTGACATTGCCCACCCGTACAAATTGTTCGCATCTAGGTAGGCAATGTACTTCGATTCCTTTTGGGGGTTTCGATCTGGGTACAGATAAGCATTGTCTGCTTTAGCATAGCGATGACTGCACTGGCAAATGCCGCCCCTTATACCGCGCTCGACCATTAGGAGCTGGTCATAATCTGTCAGTAGATCTAAATGTACCCCTGTACACTTCAGCATTGGAGCCGTGAAATACCAGGCAGGGTCCAGCAAATATGCTCCTATGCAAACATCCCTGAAATTTTCAAAGATGTCACATAGGAGCATTACGTCTACCTTGAGGTAGAGCTCGCTGTACCCCCCTAGGGTTCTAATTTCAAACGCCTCCCAGACTGACTGCGCATGCTGATAGTCCTCGTCCGAAATGTGGCATTCATTAAGGGTGCTATAGAATGCCTCCTTAGGGGGTAGAACCGTCTCCCTAAGTTTTTCGAACGAGTCCGTGTAATCGTAGGGGTACACGCCTTTCCTTATGACCAGATCCATCTTGTCGGCGGGGAAGAATTTGCCCGTATCAAGAAATTTATCTCTGGGCAAATTCTTCGACAACCTATCTAAGCTGGAAGACATGAAGCGGAAAGGTGTCCACAAATCTGACGGTTAGGGCGCCCACTTGTTTGCTAAAAGAGATATATTTCTCTTCGCTGTTGGGTATGACATCAATACGACTTGAGTCATACCCCAACTCGCGAACAATAAAGTGGGCGTCGTAACCGCTCAGATTGTGAAGGAAGACGGGAAGGAAGCGAGGAGTTCGGTAGAGGATGTTACAGGAAGAGTGAGCAGGACCACGATACATACCTGTGATATGATCGTGATCCGCCACTTTAGGATCGGAATTGTTGAAGGATGAATGACAAAGGTAACAGGTTTGGGATTTTGTGAAGTCTTCCAGCTGAGATGGTGTCAAGGGAAGCATTGGCCGCTTTATGGAGTATACCTGAGCCACCTTCTCAGCCACTTCCTTTATATATGCCATGAACTTCTCTGCGGAATCTTCACCTGTGTAGATGTTAGGTTCCACAGGGAAGTCGGCAGGAAGGCAGTGGCATGGTATGTCTTCTGCTACTTTTGTATAAGCGCAGAAGCTCATGGGAAGGTGACTCTGGTAGGGAGTGGTGTATGACCGACTCGAATTGCCTACATTGGAAATTTTTTTTAAAATCGATTCAAAATCAGCATAAATGACGATGGGAATCCTCATCTGATTTTGAATTTTAGTGAATGAAACAGTTGGAGGAGTCCCATCGTCATTACATGCAGGCAGAACAATTCGGGTCGGTCTGTTTTCTCCACAATACTCCATATGCTCCTTCACCCGCTCTGCGATGTTCACGCTGTCGGTGTTGAAGTGCGTGAAACACCGCTTGCAAACGTGTACCCTTTGTTCGTGTTTTGTAATCTGGCGGGCCACTAACCTATTAAAATCGCTTATATAAGCATAGTGGCTCCGCCCGTTTTCCAGCGACAGGAGAAGGAGGTCACGATGGTCTTCCTTCTCCTGCTTTACCACTTTCAAAGGGTACACGTTTCCATGCTCTCCAAGGGTGAAAACATTTACTGTGATATTATTGTACTTTTCAAATTTTTTCACCTCATGGAGAGGAGTGGGGAAGGAAATGCAGTCAAAATTATAGCTGTGTTCCAAGTTAGCATATTTGCTAACTCGTTGTGGGTCCTTTTTTACGAGGCGGGAGAGAATGGCATACTGAAAGCAGCGGTCATCAACATTTTGAACATTTATCACAGCCTTTTTATGGGCAATATGAGGGGGCAAAGATATAAAGCTGGAGCCGCCAAGAGGTGTAAACTTATTAGTTCGTAGAAGGACTCCGTCGAACTCCTTCAGCTCCATCCGCTCCCCTTTAGTGTTGACTCCTCCATCTCTAATACAATTTTCTTAAAACTTTCTTGCAAACATTCATCGATGGAGGAGTCTTCATAAATTACTTTGTTTTTGGTCTTGAAGGCGCGATCGGTTGTTTCACCTTTAACATTCTCAAAGGTCGCCTCCAAGACCAAGTTATATTTTAGGGGAGCATCATTTTCATCCATTACTTCCTGAAGCAATCGATGCAATGTTTCCAACTGACTAGACAGAAATTCCATTGCATCGTTGCTCCGGAGCTTGGAAGGAAGAAAGTTCGCAGAGTCCCTCTGTGAGCCGTTTCCACCTCATATAATTCCCCTTGAGCGGCATCCAGCCTTGCTCTTTTGGACATGACCGCTGCTTCAGTGCCGCAACGACGCAAATGAGCAAGCATCGTTTTCCTTGAAGAAAATCTTTCTTGGCAATTTGGACATTTGCGAGCTTGCTCATTTGCATTGCAAACGGTTTCATGGCGTTCCTTATAGTCCCTCCGCAAAAATAACTTGCTACAAAATTGGCAATTCATTGTAAAGTATATATACACACTAATAGCTAACGAATACTATTTTAAGACTAAAATTAAGTAAAAGAAACTTATAACTAAACCTCCGCCAAAGAAAAAATAAAGATAAGATTAAAAAAACTAGAAATAAAAGAACTGTACAAAAAATTATAAAAAAAAAAAAAAGAAGCAAATGAAACCAAGTTTGGGGAAAAAAAGAAGAAGAAAGAAATGAACTTCTAAAAATATATGTAAAAAAAGTAATACTAAAATATATATACAATTATTAAAGAGATAAAAAAGAGGGGATAAAATGTAAAACTAAACAAGAAATGAAATATTGTAAACAAAAAAATAAAATAAAATAAACAAAAACTTGAATTTAAAAAATAATAATAATAATAATAACGGTTAAAATTCTTAAAATTAAAAAAAATTAAATAAAATAAATAAATAAAAACTTGAATCGAAAACAAAAATATGAATTCCAATTAAATATTTAAAAAATAAAAGAAAAAGAAACGAAATTCACTAAGTTTTAAAAAAACAAAATAAAATCACTTACCGAAACTGACTGCAAGAATGAAGCTGAAGACGAGATGTTGATACTAAGAACACTGAACACACAATTAACTAAGCTATGAAGGTGCCCGACTTTTATACCTTCGGGTGATTCGATTATTAAAACGCGAAATACTATTGGCTAATGTGGGTGGCGTGATGCTAGAGGTGGGGGTATGTAGACTGCTTACTAGCTAAGAATTGTTGAAATTTGTATGGTGCGTCATCATCATCATCAACATCATTTTAGTTGACAAAATAATTAAAATATGACTCATGGTATTACTTATATTTTTCCTTAATCGGATTAAATTTAACAATGTTCGAAGAAAAAAAAATAATAAACCTTTTAAAATAAAAAAAGAGATTAAGATAAGAGTAGATTTTTTTTTTTCATAATATAATTAAGTATTAACATTGTTAAAAAAAAATTAAAAACCTTTTTCTATATGAGTCATTGTATATACTTATATTAATCGGATTAAGTATTAGCAACATTCGAAATAAAAATAACAAACTTTTTAAAATAATAAAAAGGGATTAAGATAAGAAATAGATATATATATATTTTTTTTTAATAAACCTTTGCCTGGATGACTCATTTCGTAATAGGATTAGGTATTACAAAACATTATGCAATAACTAACCTGTTGTGGTAGAAGCAGCAGTGTTGTTTTTTATTAATAAAATCGATATTAATCAATATAGATAATCGATATTCGATTGGCAGTGAAACACTATAGGCTGTGTGACGTTATCTGAACAGGAATTATCTAGAAGGCAAGTGGTTTTGTGTTATATATATAAAAATAAAATATTTAATACAGTTTAATCATGGAGGCAGTGGCAATGTGACGTCATAAGAGTGGAGATAATGTTACTAGTAGTAAGTTGTACTGTCTGAAATTCAGTTCTAAATGCGTGTCCGGTATGTGCACATCGTTATAGCAGCAACAGTCCTGGAGAGGGGGTAAGTGAATAATTCTTTTTATTATTATTATGGTGAAAGTTGAATCCCACTCCGCCATATTTTTTTTTTTGTGAGTGGGGCGAGGCGAATAAAATTATGATAGTGCGGGGGGTTGAGTTAAAATAGAAGTGTACGTTGAAAAGTATAGCTAGCGAGAGGATCATTGTGGCCGACTGGTTATGGTGATGCGACTTCCAACCTAAAGAATGTAGGATCGAATCGCAGGTAAGACAAGTTTTTTTTCTTATAAAATTAAAAATAATTTCCAGAGTATGGTGAAGTGAGGGGTGTGGTGTGAGTGTTGCTTCGGTTAGATTCCGCCATCTTGTTGTGGAGGGAGGCGTTTTCTGTTAGCATGAGTGAGGGAGGTAGAAAGAAAATGGCGTCATCGATTAGGATGATAGAATAAGGAGTGGGGGAGAAAAGAAAATGGAGTCATCGGTTTGGATGATAGATTAAAGAGTGGGGGGTGGAAGAAATAATAGGAACATCGGATTGGATGCTAGTTCAAGGGGTGGAGGTGGATAGAAAAAATGGAGTCATCGATTTGGATGATAGGTTAGGGGTAATGGAGGAAAAAATAGAGTCAACGGATTGGATGCTAAGTTAAGGGGTGGGGATAGAAAGAAATGGAGTCATTGGTTTGGATGAATATCTTAAGGAGGGGCGGAGTAGGCGTGGTTTGAGGGGGTTATCGTTCGATGATTGGTTTGCTGTGGGGGTAAGGAGAGGGGTAGGGCTAAATGGGCGTTTTCTTAGTGCTCGTCGAGTTTCGATGATTGTGTATCTTTGGGGAATGGTGGGGATGGGCGTGCTTAAGTGTTTTTTTCCAGGTCGAGGATTGTCCAGTGGCGGGGTTGGTGATGGGTGGGGGTAAGGTGGGGGGGCTTAAGTGCTCGTCCAGTTCGATGATTGGTGTGTGGGCGGGCTAGGGAGGAGGGGTGGGGGTAATGGGCGGGGGCGGGGGCTAAAGTGATCTCCAGTTTCTATGATTGCGTGGGCGGGGCTAGGGGGAGGGGTGGGGATGGTCGCCATTTTGTATTTTAGGTGCGCCAGAACCGCCAAATCTTATCTACTACGGACGATCTAATGGACTATTCTACTGGAATCTAATGGACTATTTTTTGTGGGGATATCTAAAAAATAAAGTGTACAGTAACCTTAATCCCGTGGATTCAGTCGAAGATCTGGAACGTCGAGTAACTCTAGCCTGCCTAGATCTTGACTTTGCCACAAGTGCTGCTACAAACAGAGCGTAGGAGTCCAGAGCTTTGGCTTGCCTATCCGTTGATGGTGCCCAGTTTGAACAGCTTCTTTAAAAAAAAAATAAGGTAATTTTGACATTAAACTGAAATTTGTTTTTCATGGTTTGAATTACCATAACTTTTCAAAAACCTAACCGATTTAAATTTTTTTTTTATTTTTTTTTTTTTAGGAGCTCAAGTACTATAAAAATATGCAAAAAAATATATAATGTTCCATTTGAAAAAAAAAAGTTGGATGCTGTATCTCGGGATATTGGGGTTTAGAAAAATGGATCAATCACTGAAAATAAACTAGACTAAAAATGATTAAATACGTGTTTTCTAATTTTTCGAAATTTCCCGCCGTTTAAAAAAAAAGTGGGTGGAGCATATAACTCTGGTCACCCTATATACACGGACATATATATATACATTGTGTGTGTGTGTGTGTGTGTACATTTATATTTATATAAAATATAGGCAAAAATATGGATATTTGGTTCGCCCCTTGCCATAGGCCGCGGTTAACTAATATTTTTCTGGGGTGTTTCCACACTCCGTGGTAAAAAATAATAATAATAATAATAATAAACATGTTTTTATTTTTTTTCATCGTAGGGCAATTGTCGGGTTCCAGTGAGAACCGTAAGTACCAAATGCTGGAAACAGGTTCCTCCCTTGCCTGCGGGCCGCGAGGAATTGGAAAAAAAAAGTAGTAATAATAATAATAATAATAATAATAATATAATAATAATAATAATAATAATAATAATAATAATAATAATAATAATAAATGGAGGGGATGTTTTTTTTTTAAAAAAAAGGAAGAAAATTATTTCTAATAATTGTTTTCATTATTTATTTTCGTTATTAATCTTTTTCTTTTAGTTGTATTATCATTTACAACGAGAAGCTCGTTTCTTTGAGGTAAGAGCAAGATTTTATGTTGCAGAAATAACTTGTGCACTAAGCCATCTGCAATCACTTGGCATTATATACTGTGATCTAAACAGAAAACATCTTGTAGGATTCAGATGGTCATATAATGTTAACTGATTCTGGTCTTGCTAAAGAATCAGATAGAACTGATACCCTATCCGGAACACCACAGTATTAGAAAAGAGGTTAGTTTACTTTTTGTCTTTTAAATTACATCAAGTACATATATTTCTATGGGCTACTATTTTTTTTTTTTTTTAACGAAATAATTGTTTCGTTTACTAGCACTTTAGATAAGAAAAAAGTCTTTATATACTTTGTGTCGCGTATTACTACGCGAATTGATATAAAAGGGATACTTCAGTGGGGGGACTCCCAATTTTCTATACATATGGTTAACTGGCCACACTGTTCGGTTAGCCATCTTTAATTCTTATTAATTTTTATATTTAGTTAGATACATTTCTTTAGTGTTTGGTTTTAATATGCACTCCTTATTAATTGTTAAATTAAATAATGTTCTATATACTTTTCACAATTATACACTTCAGTATATAATGTTGCCTAACTTGACTGAATCCAGTTGGCAGTTTTAAGTTGACCACACCTAGTTGGTTCGTAGTTCTCCCCCCTAGTCGCAATTGCTCTCTCATAGAGTCGACCTTGTGCCTGTACGAGATACAGCAATATATAACTGGACTTGAACGCCATTTTGCCTTCTTCTTGCACATGTCTGCCTTTTGGATGTCCTTCATCTATCAGCCCTAGACGGCTTCTTTTTGTGGCAGTGGCTGTTCCTTTTATACTGTGCCATTACATTTATCAAGAGGAATTATTACAATTCACTCAATTATTGGATTCACAGGTGAACTAATTTTTGAAGCGGTAAGTCAGCCTTTTTATCCAATACATCCTTTTTACCCCTGGGTTATTATTATTATTATTATTGCTTATTCCTTGCACCTGGGAGTGGTCTGGCTTACTTGCGGATGATTATTCACCTTTTTTACACAGTTCATCAGATTGCGCAACACTTCCGTTGTTGGCTTCTTCAACTTATTTGGCACTACTTTCAACTGTTAACACTGTATTACATTTATTTTTGAATATTACTAATACTGGCTACCAAGTGTTTAAGGGACATTACGCCAGAAACTTGGTAGCTGTACTTACATCACTACAGTGTGCGCCCAGTTAATCTCAGCCTCCTTCTTAGCGCTGATTCAGGGTAGCCTCATCTTTAAGGTATTTCCCACTTAATATTGTTATTTACTCTTTACTATTTTGTATCAAGTTCTCATTGAACTTTTCTGATTACATCAGCTAGGGTGCATGCCCTATTGCTCTCTTATATATATATATATATATATATCTTACTTTACTCTGGCATCACAAGACCTATTTTATTCTTTTACTACTTTCAGGTGATTTAAAGGTTTTTTTCACATCTATTCTCTCTTTTAACTTTTGCTCTGATCTCTTTCATAGGTTAGAGCTAGTCCTCCATTTCTCAGGAAAACGGATCGTGGGGGCTTGCTTCTACATCTGCCGTTTCAAACATTTACACCAGCACCTTGGATCTGCATGGGCTACTACAGCTTAATCCAGTCCATTACCAGTGCGCCCAACAACGGCGTTGCCCGCTGAAGACTGGGTTTTGGGTTATCGTCACCTAAAAATGATGTAGTGTCCGAAAATAAATGTATAGTCGTTGAAAGCACTGAAAGACTAATTCTTATTTTTTGACCACCCGATTCCTGATCTCCAGCAAGTGGTGTATTTCCAGTTTAATACTCCACATTAACCAGAGGTTATTTTCTACTTCCGTTCTGGGCCGTTTCCTTCTGGTATTACTACGAGAGGATAAGTTTCATTTCCCTTCTGGGCCGTCTTCCTTCTGGCTACATCCGGTAAGGAATTTTGCAATTTCCGTTTAAATCATCTTTACCTTACCATAGTGACCCCAATCTAAGGGATTTACGACGCCTTGGCTTGAGTTTCACTTATTTTGAATACAGTGTTACCATCACTGTTTAACCTAGCACTGTCTAGTACTTTTACCGGCTTATTGCTTGTGTGTATTAAGGAGCGTGGATAAGCACCAACCTAGCGTGCACCCTCCTTAGCACCTATTTCCGGTCTTGTGTAACCATTTGACTCTTTAAGTTTACATTTTTTATACATTGCTTTGTATTCTATTCTTGTATTTTGTATACCTTATTTTATATATTTAGTTTTGATTGTATACTTACATTTTAGTTATGCTTTTAGATACATTTTATTATATTTGAATTGAAGTTGTGATCCACATTTGCACATCTTGTTATGCTTGTTACTTCGTAGGGTAAGTGTGCCTTTTACTCTACTATTTGAATTGTCTTTCTTAACTTTAGTGACTTCCTGTGTCTAACCATGTCTTCTAACTTGTCTGCCACGGCATTTCACCGTACATGCTGTTTAGCTCTACGCGCTTATAACCAAATTCAAGCAGAAGTCGATAAGGCATCTCGTCCACCTCTACCCCCGTGACCGAGTACAAAGCCCTCTTAGACGCTCTTCAAATTGCTCACAAAGATGAACAAAGAGAGCTCACCCCTTATTGGGAGCTAGCTGAAGACTTGCCAGACTTAACCCTTGAAACTCTCGACCAACAGCTGTATGCTGTTCGCGATCGTTATTCTGAGCTTATGCGAAAATTATTTGAATTAATTTATGCTTCCACATCACCCGCGAGCTCTACTAGGCTTAGTATTGATCCTCAAGACATTAATACCACCATGTCTACTGCACCTTCTGTTATTAACACTTCCAATGTTCCTTACCCGGTGCAGTCATTACCTAAATTCTCTGGGAGACCATCTGATTGGACCGGATTCATTTCTCGCTTTGAATCCATTGTCGGTTCTAGTAACCAGTTAAATGCAATTCAAAAATTTCAATTCCTTTATGATGGTCTGGATTCAAATTCCCAAACCTTAATTTCGCACTTAAACTTCACACCTGAAATGTACCCAGTAGCTTTGAATATCTTAAAGAAGCGTTATGATGATCCTCAGGGCGTCATAGATTACCATGCTAACGGAATTGTTGGCCTTTCCAACTCTGATTCTTCCTTTAAGGACTTTACCACATTTGTGGACACTTTAAATGTACACTACCGTGCACTGGCGGCCCTGCCCCAGGTTGATGAACATCAAGTCGTTATAGTGGCGCTACTGGTCTCGAAATTTTATCCAGCCACCTTGCATGAATACAAAAAATACCGGAGACGAGTTACACAAGATAACTCCACGGTTGCAGTAAACCAACTTCTTGAGTTCTTACACGAACTCTTAAAGGATAAGCAGATGGACGCTTCTCGCCCAACGCAGCTTTTACACCGGCTCCAAGATCTAATTATAAGCCTAAGCCTAAATCTAACAAGTCTAACTTTAAGGCGCCTGTCTATGCGGCCGAACCATTAGACTTAACATATACTTGCAACTTTTGCAATCAAGCTTCACAATGATATTTCATTGTGAAGACTTTAAAGCGAAGTCACCACTCGAGCGTTACAGATTCATTAAAACCAAGAAGCTTTGCATCAACTGTTTGCGGAACCACTCTATTTCCCAATGCTCTAATCGGAACTACTAGAGCTCCTAATTCTGATTTACCATCACCTACAGCGTCGGTGACTGTACCAGCCCATGTTGCTGCTATGACTGTGCCCATTAAGCGGCAGTCACTCTTACTCGCGACTACACTCGTCCGAATTCAAACATCCCCGCACTCCTACCTGGTGCTTAGGGGAATTCTCGACACTGCAGCTGGAGCCTCTTTCTTATCGAGCCATTGCGTACAAAAATTGAAATGTCAACGTTGGCATTCTCCAATTTCTGTTTCCGGGATAGACAATACTACCGCAACTAATAAGGGCGTCTGCTCCCTTGATCTTGCTACTCTAGGTGGTTCAATCCTTGCACCTCAGCACCCATTTATCATTTTAGATAAAATAGCGGTCACAACTTCTACTCTTGAAATAAATGCTTCCGTACGTGAAGCAGCCAAACATTTGGTTTTAGCCGACCCGTCTTTTGATAAACCTTCAAAGGTCGATTGCATTTTAGGCACCGACTTAGCCTCTTTGCTATTTGGTCAAGGCACTCCTATCACACTAGGACCTAACATGCCAATAGCGGTACCTTCACCGTTTGGCTATATTCTCTTGGGAGCAGCCCCAGTGGCTACTTTTCCTTCTTCGGGGTCTGCCTCATCTCCCACTTTAACTTCTTCTGCCGTAGCAGCATGCTGCGCCGCACCCGGCAATGAGTTACATGCCCTTGTTGAGAACTTTTGGCGGGCTGAAGATTCGCCCCCAGTATCTCCTTCACCGTCTCCACAGGAACAGCTGTGCGAGCGATTTTACCGCGATACCACCACACGTGATGCCTCCGGTCGGTATCAGGTTAGATTACCTTTCATTAATAAGGATCCTTCCTTAGTGGCCAACTCATATGCTGCCGCGTACTCACGCTTTCGCGCCTTGGAACGAAAGTTTAAAACAGATTCTAACTTTCAGAAACTTTATACTGAATTTATGCAAGACTACCTTGACCAAGGCCATATGCAATTAGCTGACGGACCTGTTTCCTATTATATTCCCCATCATGGGATCTTTAAGAATCATGGGGACAATCCTAAGATTCGCGTCGTCTCCGACGCTTCTGCTAAAACCCCCAGTGGTACTTCATTAAACGATCTTTTGTTTGCGGGTCCTAAATTGCATCCTCTTTTATCCGATATAATTTCATTGTTCAGACAATATCCCTTTGTCTTTTCTTGCGATATTAGGCAAATGTTTCGCCAAATATCCATGCATTACGAGGACAGACAGTTCCAATGCATTTTATGGCGGTCATCTCCAGACCAGCCGATACGCACATATTATTTAAACACTGTTACATACGGCGCAAGATCAGCTCCTTATCTGGCACTCCGTACACTGGCTCAGCTTGCCGATGATGAGGAAACAAATTTTCCTGAGGGAGCTGCTGCTTTAAAACGAAACATATTTGTCGATGACGTTGCCGTGGGTGCGTACTCCTTGACAGCAGCTATACGTCTGCGTGATCAACTTATCGCACTACTACACTCTGGAGGCTTTGACCTCCGTAAATGGGTTGCTAACCACCCTTCCCTACTTACGGGAATTCCGTTGGAGCACCACGTTGCCTCCACTTCTTTCAGCACCACTTCAGCCTGCTCTATTTCTTTATTGGGCGCATTATGGAACCCTGCTACGGATTCCTTTAGCATTCGACTTGACATCAAGTCCAGCCCCAGCGGCACTGTTACCAAACGTTTGGTACTTTCTTTCATAGCCCAAATTTTTGAGTATGCGGTTGGCTTGCACCCTTTACTTTTAACTTAAAGGCCTTCTTACAAGCCTTATGGAGACAGTCTCTCCAATGGGACACTCCCTTGCCAGAGCAACTTGCCTCTCAATGGCAGTCTCTTATTCATGGCTCATCTACTTGGAGCAGGCATCATTGCCTCGCCCCTTCATGCCCCCTGCGGCTATTACTACTTCCCATG
>JAAEAF010008458.1:0-68165 GCA_011037195.1 Triatoma infestans
CAACACTGTTTAATTTTATTTACTAAAGTTTGGAATAGTGACATTGGCATGCCTGGAGACGTAAAAGACCTTTTCAATATACTACACGGTTCTTCTCCTACATAATATTAATAGAAACTAATTGGATTATAAAACATTTGAGTTGGAAAAAATTACTAATAATTGCGAGTTCAAAAGAAAGCAATAGAGAGACATGGATATTTCATATTAGATTTTTTTATTCAATGTTTTGAGCCTCCTTTGTGTAATAGCAATGGAGTAGTGGATAATTAAAAATAAAGTGTAGAGAATCTTGAAACAGGTTGCTGAGTACGGAACTTTAGAATTGTAAATGCAATATTGGAAAAGAGGATGTTTTTCTGCCACCATGCGAAGGTGAGGTTGAAATAAACGATTTTTGTTTAATGCTGTTTCCAAATTTCAAAAAAAGAATTGGTATCAATGCTGGAAAGAAGCCAGGATATGATCAAACAGGCTCATTGCTTGGCTTGATAAGCATGCTTAACTGAACATCAATTGAGATAGCGTGAAAGTGTAGTAACCGCCAGTTACATTTGAAGTTGAGTGTATTAGTTTTAGTGGAAGAACGAAATGGAAAAGTAATAGTTTTCTGAAAATTAGATAGTTCAAATAGTGTATTTAATGATGGGGATAGAGCCAGGTATACTACAATCTAGGTCAATGCAAACCAAGAGACAAAGGCGCAAGAATTCGTTAAATTAATACAATGCCATTTGGCCAACTGTTTTGTAAGAGAAGGCATTCTTTCGGACAGTCTGCATTCTGCCTTCAAAGCCAGAACACTTGCTTCAGGAATCGCTCTCTTAAACTCATGCCAGTGGTAGAGTTATGCCTTTATTCTAGATCATTTATTAAGACAGTTTTGTTGTAGACACCAAGGAGAACACATCAGAACTGTGCCAGTTTAAGTTATAACATAAGAGTTTATTCCAATTAATTTCAGTATACTTATAAGCATATTATTGTGATATTTTAAAGTAACTTAATTTCACTTAGAGCATATATCTATTTTAAAAACGTGTGATCTCTTGATTATTTCTAATAGTTCACTCTTAAACATATATTATACTTTTACTAAACCGCTCGTGCTACTACGAACATACAACACACCGAACACATTTCATAGTTACAGTGAAAAGCAGCTCCTTGATATTGAAAAAGATAAAAGGTCCTTCTGATAAAGTCAAAAACATTAACTCTGAGCTAGCACGGACAGTTACGCAACCCAGCAATTTTAAAAAAAGGGGTACTGAATTTTTGAAAGCAGGAATTACAACTATTGATTTGCTTCCATTTGGCAAGTCCATTGATTTCGAAACTTATTGTGGAAAGATTGAACGAATGTAAAGCGCTGCTTTAGTTCTATGTAATTCGTGTTTGTTAAAACGAAAATAATCAACCCGCGAAACAAAGAGGTTCCCAATATTTTTGATTTTATATGGCTGAACTTCGAGAACGTGAGCTAATTCAGCACCGACCTGGCATTACTAATGACCATTCATTTAGAAAAATAGCTAATTTCATTCAAGACTTCTGGTTCAATAATTCAGAGGAAAATAGAGCCGTCCAAAGGAAGGACATGGAAGGACATGCTTTAGAATGCAATAATCCATAGAAGGAAGTGCCACTCCTTCGGGATCGTGGTGGACCTGGATACAACCAGGCATAATGACAGGAACAACATTACACTGATGTTCTCGAACATTCACATAATACATTCAGGGCAACTACTGAGTTTAGCAAACCCTAGGCAAACTGTTGCCCTTCACCACACACATTAACAATTGCACTTGTACACTTAAGACGACATACTATTAACAAACACTACACTAAAGGATCACTTTAGTTTGTCTTTCAGACCCCAGTGAATTTTGTTTTATAAACGTTACTTATTCTAAAAACATCCAACACAGAATTGCAATTAGCTAGCCTCAAAATGGTGTACATTTACACAATAGTTGGTCTAAATTTAGAATAATAGTGGTCAGGTTTTTATTTTTACTTTCTCATATTCTGTAAGAAAAAGTATTGCGATCGTGTCATTTTACTGTATAAAAAGAAATAATGAGTTTTCAAAAATTTCGAAAGTGTGCTTCCTCCGGAAATATAGACCAAGTTTTGAGTCTAGAAAAACAATATTTTTAGTTAAATATATTATTTTGTGTGTGCTTATATCTCTCTCTCTCTAGCCTCTTTGTGTGGGTGTATATGTTTTTGTGTGTGAGATCAAAATACTTCAAAAACAAATAATCGTGGGAAGATCAAATTTGATATTCCATTTAATTACCGCCACACCGTCTCTGTCACGAAAGTTTCGATCAAAATCTGTCAACCGTATATGAGACTTACATGGAATGTTTTTTATTCCAGTTTTTTGAGATTTTGTCGAAAATTGCTCTAAAAATTTGCTTAAAACATACTGCACACATAAAAACTAATTACATTTATTCAGAACATTTTTCTGAAAATATAGATTTCATGATGGTTCTGGGGAAGTTGGAACACCTTTCTATAGTGCTAATCTGGTGTGACAATTAGCTTCAGAATTGTTAGAACTGTAGGGAAATAGTCGTTTGAATTTTTGCAGTTTTTCTTTAATAATACGTTGAAATTGATGGAGATAGAACTAATCTAGAAACTCCGGGCCTACAAATGGAGATTCAGCACTTAGACCTTAGCTGGGCCCACTGTGCACCAAGTCTTATAGAAATAACCTACATTTTTTTTAATCATCTTATTAAAAAATAAATTTTTAAATATTTATAAAGTTGATTTTTTTTAATTAATGAATAATAAAATAGCCCACCGCCTTATGGATAATACCAAAAAATTAATTAATTAATAAAAAATAACAACACAAAAAATGTAAATACAAACATGAATAATATATAAATTAGTTAAATAATAAATAGATGTATCCTCCTCATTTTGGCTATAAATAAAACTGTAAAAACCGTTTTCAAAATACTCTGAGAAATTATACAAAAGGAGAAAAAAAAAAACTCATTTAAATTTTCCATATATTTTCAAAAATAGTACTTTGCAAACAATAACAATAAATTTTTAAGCAAAGATTGTTGCCGGCTAATGATTCTATCAACTTTGTTTCTTAATGGTTTTCTTTTAAACCAAAGTTTTATTGTATGTAGGTTTGTTTCATCTAGATGAAAAAAGTCGATATAATAAAAATTACTTAATGTTATTAAAAAGAAAATTCCCCAGACAAAAATGGAACCATTTCTCATGTGTATAGTAAAATATAAAATAAGTGCTTGGACAGTTTGTCCAACGAGTAACAAATCTAAGAAAATGCTAAGGAAGTAAAAGAAGTAAGAGTAAAAGCTAGATGGAAAGGCTAGATATGACGTAAGCAGCACAAATATTATACAAGAGAGTATTAGCAAGGCATGAGGGAAGAAGGATTGCAGGGAACACTGGAAGAGAGGAATTGAGAAGCAGTAAGTAAGTGCACTGGCAAGATGCGGCAATGTAGTAGATAGGTAATTAGGAAGAACTCTGTGTGAATGAGAGCAAGGGGGATTATGGCAAAATAATTATACAACTAGGACCCTCTCTTCCTGTTCAGGATATTGTAATGAGCTAAGAATTATTAATAGTCTCATGGGAACAACGTAATTTTTTTGTTACAACATATAACTTGAGATATTTCCATGAAAGGCTATTCTTTTTTTTTTTTATATGTACAACTGTAGAGAAAGAGTGACAAAAAAATGATTGAGTCCAGTTTGGGGGTCATTCCACCGTTAATTCGGGTCCAAG
Organism: Triatoma infestans; assembly: GCA_011037195.1. Taxonomy (NCBI): domain Eukaryota; kingdom Metazoa; phylum Arthropoda; class Insecta; order Hemiptera; family Reduviidae; genus Triatoma; species Triatoma infestans. The sequence continues at coordinate 3,802 of JAAEAF010008458.1, forward strand.
TAGTCATGAAACCTTTGTAACAAGCAAGGAATAAAGATAAAAAATTTCTAGCGTGATATAGTACGCAACTTTCTCTCACAATTCTAACTTGGAAATTTTCTTCAAATATGATTCTTCCTAAGAGATTGATTGCTCCTAATATCATGTTGGAGATGGAATGAAAATTAATGGGAAAGCCAATGTTGAAACTTCGTCACAGTCTATCCTAAATTCAATTTCTCTCTAAAAATGTTACAAATAAAAATGATGTCTGTATTTTGGTGTTTTTTATTTATATATATTAAATTCAAAGAAAATCCTTGTAACAGTTTTGAGAACTTGCGGAAAACTAAAAAAAAAAAATGTTTAAATGGAATTAATGGAGTTTACTCAATCTTTATTGTCCTTTTCGTTTTCAGTTTTGCGATTCTCACAACTTTCGAAATTCATGTTTTTTGATGTCCAGTGAGTACGAAAAAAAGGTTTTTAGCGAATAGTCTGTATGAGAGATATTTCCCGTGATAGCCTGCTTCTTTTTTTGGGCCAACGACCGGTTTCGAGCGTTCGCCCATCATCAAGATGTTTTTGCCAAAACAGTGTGAAATATAAACTTGCACAGAACAGAGCAAATTTAATAAACTGTTTTTTTTTAAAGTGTTTTTGTTAGGACCTAACTAGGTTCGTTGATACCTGGGTGGGTAAACACATGTTGTTTTTCCCTTTTTAAAAGGCCAGCACACATTGTTCCTTTTAAAAATGGAAACATCCAACAAGTGGAGATGTATAACTTAAATTACGTTTTTGAAGGAGATTTACTTTGATAATTAATTACCCATACTATCTTAGTATTTTATTTTATTTTTTTGTTTAATTGTTCTTTGAAAATAGAACAAAGCGAAAAACCACAGTCAGCCGTGGACTACTGAAAATAAGTATTGATAATGTTCTTTGAGAATAGAACAAAGCGATGTGACAGCCATGGACTACTGTAGAATAATTAATGATAAGAAATGATAAAAACCACAACCTTGTTTGTGTGTATGAATAAAAATATCTCAAACCGATGAAACGTAAGACGTCAAACTCTGAAGCAACAAGTTCCAATTAGGCACCACCAATCGCATTAGTCCGCCTAGTAGCACGGAATGTCCCTTCACTTAAGGAGTCATTTAAGATCTTGAATAATGAAAGTAAGAAAAGTGGGCCTCCGCATAAATGAAAATAAGACCAAGTATATGAACATCAATCAGAACCACACTAGTCCTTCATTAGAGGATGGAAGGTTATATCTTCGAGCGAGTTTCAAGTTTTACCCACTTTAGGTCGGTATTAAATGGGGGAAAATAAAATTATTAACAAGGTGAAAAAAAGGGTAATGGCTGCCAACCGAGCATACATTGCCAATATCAAATTGTTCAAGACCTCTTATCTGTCGAGAGCTACAAAGACGCGGCTACATAAAACCCTAATGACCAATTTTAAAGTATGGTGCAAAAACATGGACTCTCATCGTCGCAGCGTTGAACTGTTTAAAAATATTTGAACGCAAGGTATTGAGAAGGATATATGGTCCAGTCACTGACAGCGAATCCGGTTCATGGAGGCCCCACACAAACAATGAGCTTTATTCGCTCTACCAGGATGGAAACGTGGTCCAATTTATTAAGGCCCACCGCATTGAGTGGTTAGGACACATAGTAAGGATGCCAAGCAGACTGTTGAACGGAACTGTTATCGGCAAAAGAAAAGTTGACCGACCACGGAGAAGATGGCTGCATGATGTGGAGGAAGACCTTAAAATCATGGAAGGGTGGCGAGCTGGAGAGCAAAGGCCGGAAATAGAGACGTATGGAGCAGAATTGGGAAGCCAAGACCCACTGCGAGCTGTAGCGTGGCAGAGTAAGTAAGTAATCGCATCTTAAAAGAAGGTTTCAAAAAATCTATCAACAGAAGTGCAAACTTTACTCATTTGGTTTATTTCTCGTTTTGCGAATTTCACGAAAACGGCTCCAGATTTCCTTTAAACCTGTATAAATACCTATCAATTTTATTTGAACGTTTTCCCCGGGAAAATTGATTTCAGTTCTGGGGGGACAGCAAGCCTGAAATACTACTTCATTATAATTTATGGTTCTGCCGTCTATTTAATATTAATGTACCTTAGAAGCACTGGTATAACACCAAATTTGAAGAAAACCGGTTAACAGGAAGTGTAACTTTACAGATTTCTGAGTGTTTGGAATTTTCTTGGAAAATGATTGTAACGACTTCCTTTAAACTTGGAATGCTAACTGCACAGATAGGAACGTATTACTTTCATTTGAAAGATTTTTCCAAAACAGAAGAAGATTTTAGATAATTTCTGTGGAATTGTAGCGTTAAATTTCAAATGATTTAAGAAGTTCCCGTTATTAGCGCTCTCTATTGGATTACAATGTGATCACTTCTATTACCTGCCTGAGTAGATACTTATCCCTCCCCACACCACAGCACTTAATATCTTAGTCAAAGAATAAAATTTGAATTTTAATCTATTTCAATTTCAAGTTCAAATTAAAACAATTTTTTCAGACCTTTGAATCTTTTCCACACATAAATCGGTTTTAATGTCGTATAGGAAAATTTAAATATACAATTGTGGACTTGAGAGGAAGGCTTAATTGCTGAAAGCAAGAAAACCAACAGTGACGGTACTCTGTGAAAAATGGGATTGGCCTATTTTCTGGATATTGAAAGGTGTGCCGAATTTCCAGAATTCCTTACCATATTATTATTAGACCGGGTGCCTAGCGGCATGGGACCTAAGCCTATATGGCTTTTATCCCCCCCGATGCTCCCCTATATCATCCCCTTAAATAGTCCCCCCAGTAGCCTACTGACCAGTCTGCATATCCCAGGATATCCTTTAACTCCAACTCGCCCAAGCAATTCTGCGAGAGTGTGCCTCTCCAGCGAAACGGGTGCACTGACATAGATAGTATACACACCGTTTTCCCTGACCCGTCCATCGCAATTCTGACAAGAGGGACTAGACGTCCTCCCTATGTTAAAACCAGTGCTAGACACCCAGGTGTGTCCAGTCACTACCCCCACCAAGGTCCTCAGACCTGTCCTGCTGAGGGACAGGAGGTAAGCCGAAACCCCCTGCTTAATTCCTTTTATAAATCTTTTAGCTTGGAGGCACCCCTGCGTGTCCCCCAAGCATTTCTTCAAGACTCTCGTCTCCCAAAGTCTAATCTGTTTATCGCGAAACCTCTTAGTGACGGGTTCAGGGCCACAAAATGGTAATGATGATCCCTCCCTAGCCAACTGATCCCCCTCTATTCCCGCATGCCCAGATCCAATAGAGATGCACCTTACCCCTAAAAGCCAAGGCGTTAAGCCTTCTCCTACATTCTCCCACTAGCTTCGAGCTCCTGCCACCAGTGCTTGCTCAAAGCCCTCAGTGCGGTCTGACTATCGGAGAATATTCGCACCTCTTTAATCTCTCCCTGCCACTCCCACTCAAGGCGGCATCATTCAATAATGCCCACCACCTCGGACTGGAAAACAGTGACCAAACCACCCAAGGCCACCGAACTCCCTCTATCCAACCCTGCAACCATGCTCCCACTCCGACAGGCCAGTCCTCTCCTGCCTACAGCCATCTGAATAACAGCGAATAATGCCGTTACCCGCCTCCGTTGACCTCGTGAGGTTATAATCCCCTGTAATGCCAATACTGATCTCGTAATCCCTCTCAAATCCCCATTTCTTGGTCGTCTCATCGAATTTAGATAGCAGAAATCGTCTTAATTGAGTTTAACTCCGATTATCTACCCTATTCGAGTAAAATTTGGAAAACAGTACCTACCCTATTCAGAATGGAATCTACTAGCAAGATCTGGGTTCCAGATAGCAAACATGACGGAAGATCTACATATTATTGTTGTTAATCAATATCAGCACTATCTATTACAAGTTTGTGGTCTTTGTATAAAATGTAATTTTCACTTCTTTATGTCTTATTTAGTTCGCTTACGCGTAACCAATCGGCTATTAGATCGAGATGTCTATGCATGTTTCAATAGGTCCATGGAACCCATAAATTAGAAATAACAAAAATCATAATGGCATATGGATGATCTTTCGTTCAGAATAAGTTATAGGGAGTGAGATAATCTATTTCACATGATCCGGACACAATTTTACGATACTCTTTTACAATTTTTTTATTTTTCTTCTTTTTTTCTAAGTTTTTTTATTTGTAGTAAAAATGAAAAATTATTTCTCTATAAGAATTAATTAAGTAAAAATATACTGACAATTTAAACTGCTTGTTAGACGCAAGAAATGTTTATAGTGACAAAGCTAACTTGGGTCGTTACCACACTTTATTATTTTCCAAGTCCTTTTTTGCCTACCAATAAATATAAAATAAAATTCTTCAATTTATTATATCACATAAAATTTATGAGGTCGTAATTGTATCTAATCCAACAACCTCTTTATACGGGTGGTGTTCCAGTTTCAAAACTTGCAAATAAATTTAGTTTTTACTGATTATAATATTTCGTATTGCAATAAAATATCTTGCCAATATGAATTTATCTTGCCAAAAAAATGTGCAAAACATATCCCATGTATAGATTTACAATTACGGCTAATAAATTACAAATAGAAAAAGTTCTGAAAAGTAGTTTTCAACATTTCACAATATGTTACTTAGAAATTTAGTTATTTGAAAAATATTCGGACCAGTATGTAATAAATTAAATATATTTTTGGAATGAAAGAGAATTTAGAAGATATATAAATTCCCCTTATATTAGAGACTTTTTCAATACAACTGCATTTTGTGGTCATCGACCGATATCAGGAAGTCTCTGATACAAACTGTGATGTCACAGACTGGCCAAGGGCAAAATAAGTGTACTTTACTGTGTATCTGGTGGATGACCACAAAATGATGCAGGCTATCACTGAAAAATCTCTGATTTTTTCCAGCAGGGCGTAGATCCCCAACCACCAATGATAACTCTTATATTATCATTAGGAACGTAATTAACATGGCTTACACCTTCATTACCTTTGTATATAAAATAAAATGCATAATTTACGATTATATCCTTGGAAGAATGCCATAAATATATATTGGGCTAAACACTTATACTATTAGTAAAAAAGTAAAATAAAGCTCATTTTATTCAGGCGGGCTTAACGTCCAACTACCAGATTAGGTGTCGAGGACAGGGGCGGAAGACATACTTTACTATTAACATTTTTTTAACGAATATAAAATTTAGTAGTTATACGTGGGACTCGAACTAGGGACTTCTCAGGAGAGATAAATATTTTAAAAATATCAGTTAGAGGAAATTTGTACGTCGGCTGGCAAAACGAATACAAGGTACAGGTACTGAAAGACAAAGCACTTGGTCAGCCCTATTGAAAACAAAAAGTTAGTTGCAGTCATGTTCACGCAGTTTACTGTCAGTCTATGTCACACAGTGTGGAACAGTCAGAATACACAGTGTGGAAGTATTCTACTCTTATAACTCTCTTATTTATTTATCCTAGTTTTACATATAGTTAAGCTCGTTTAAATACTAGTCATTTAATTAGTTGCTCTTCGTCGTAATTAAATTACTAATACCTTACTCACTTAAATTCTTCTAATGTTTCTTAAATTATTACGCCCTTTCAAAATAGCGCGTGCTACTCTACGAACATACAGCAACCACACTCTTAACAGTAATGCTACAAAGCCCTGTTAATGCGAGCCAGACTGCTCTTTAAAACCGTCTCTTCAATTCTGTTTATTTATATAGAACTATAAAAATTAAATATTTTATTTTAATTAGACGAATAATATTTTAGTTCTTTTTAATAAAAACACTTACAGTAATAAGTAAGTGACTAGGCCACCATTTAGGTCGAATGATGCTTTTTCATGCAATAAAAATATCGGCCAACGATGAATCAATCCTATAATAGCATATATACTCGTATATATCAAATATATATATATATATATATAAAAAATGAAATAGAAATAAATGAAATAACAAGAAATTGTAGTATACAAGTGGGTTCTTAACTAAACTCCTCATAAGACATGAAAAAAAACTTTGTTGTAAATGTGCTTAAGCGCGCCCCCCCCCCGCCCAACATTCATCAAATATAAACGAGAGGCAATTCATCAACATCATTAATGAATCATCCTTTTCTCTTTAGAATACTCACTGTTTAAAGCTATATTAAACAATCATAGCGCATGATGAACATACAACATTCTTCAAATATACAACGAGAGGCAATTCACAAACATCATTAAATGAATCATCCTTTCTCTTTAGAATACTCACTGTTAAAGCTATAATTAAACAATCATTAAGGCGACATGATGACATACTCCTTCTATACAAACGATTATTGTAATATAAAATGTCAATGAAATTGTTATTTGCATGCAACAGTCTCTGATAAATAATTGAAAAGTTTGATCATTTTTTTTTTTTTTTTTACATAGTTTCCCTTATATACATGAAAAATGTCATATATGTTCCATTTTTAATTTTTTGGGGAAATCCTCTGATTTTCATTTTTTTTAAGTATATATATACCACTTCAGAGAGCGGTTCGGGGAAAGGGAATATGTGGCCCGTGGAACTGTCCCTAGGTCAGTTTGAGACTTCCTCGAAGGTATGGGCATTGAACCAAGACATCTGACTTTCCTAGCAGAATCAATCATTACCGATTCTCTAGGAATAATTAATCACCCCATATATAGCTGACCTCTTAAGGGAGTAAAACACAGAGCAAACTAACTGCCAAATCGAAGTTGCGTGTTTATTACTAATTTTATATGGACTTTGCTCTGCAATTTGGCTACTCAGGTTGGCTAATAACTATCAACAACTTTTCTACCGCTTAAGGAATGTGATCAAGACTGATTATCAAGCTGTGTGCTTAGCAACTCAATGTAGTTGAGCAGCCCCACTTTTGTTTTATAAAGTGCATTCTTCTATGTGTGTTGTGTGTGTGTATGTATGTGGGTATGGACAAAATATTTCAATAACCACAAAATCTCAAAAATTTCCAAAATATCTCAAAAACACTCAATCGGAGGGAACTTGATATTGCATGGCATCCGTTCCGGAAGAAGTTTCGGGCAAAATCGATCGACCGGAAGCCTATAAAGTTTTTCTGACTTATTAGAAATTTTAGTGTAACCATAATTCAACCTAAATATAGTTTTTTGTTTGACAAGATGGTAAAGTGCCATATTTTCACACATTTGAGTTCAGGTTTCCCAATATTAGTGCGAGCAAGTGCAGCAATAGAATGAGAGTTATAAAAGAACTTATTCTCGCGTTAAGTATTGTATTTTTTCTACAATAGTTGGAACTTTGTAAAAAAAAAAATATATATATAAAAACTGGTAAGAATGTTAAGTAACCTCTAAAAGAATGTTGGTTATTAAAAAGTGCAAAGTTTATCTCCAGCAAGGTTGTAAAATGTTATGTTAAAGTTAAGCAAAATTATATTATATTTTCTCACAGTTAAACAATTCTGTTATTTTTGTTAAGTCTAGTAATTAAAATAATAATAATAAGTGTTGCCACTTTCCATAATAAAGGCTCTCTACTACATGAAACGTTTAATATCAGCTGATTCACCTTTAAATAAGCTTTTTAACGACTGTGACAAAATCATCTTCGTTCCAGATATATTATCGAGGTTATTTATGCAGATTCTATGGGGATCAATCATGCATTCCAGTTAATATCGTTATCAAAATTCACAGCCACAAACTCTATGCGGTATAGAACCAATCCAATAGAACTGTCGACTCCAACATATCTCTAAAACGGCGCTGGTCACGCTATTACTTGGCAATGGAGGTCAGTAAGTGATCCATTTAGTGATCCAACAATAGATGGTAGAATGCCAATCATGTCAACATCAGTCACGCTATTTATTTGTCACTCATCTTATTGCTTTAGAGGAAACATTGTGATACGTGAAATCTTCGAAATTGTCTTATTGAGAGGTCCCTAAATGCCAACAAATTTCTCAACTAATGTATGTGGGGTAGGAAGCTATAGCAGAGAATTGTCTCTACAGTGTAGACCAAATCATAGCAACATACAGAGGACCAGACTCCAATTTGTAGTATCCATTAGTCAAAACCCAAAATTTTAGAAAGCACATTGTAATATTATCCGGGATAGAATAGGCCTATGGTTTTTTTCTGCCTGTCTAAAAAGCGATTGAGATACTCTGTCCTTGGAAGGAGGACTTTTCCCTCCAATTCCTCTTTCCCATTTCCTTTTTCTCCTTCGTTTTACCTTAGGGCGGACGGAGCTCTTAGCCGCAGTGTAGGCAGCCCGTCTAGGGGTAGGTACCCGGATATTAAACCTCCGATCCTCCAGGTTGGGGGTTTGGAGTTGGGACAACCAACCATCTCTAGTAAAAAACTTCTAATTGCTTTCAAACCAAAAAGAAAAACGCCGGACGGATTCATGTAGGGTGCGATTTAGACTTCGGAAAATGACTGTTCATTTTGGTACGTGGAATATGAAAAAAAGACTACAAAAAAACTTTGTATAAAGCGCTTGGTGAAAACTAACCTCAGAACAACTTGAAAAAGTTTACGTAAATTTATAATAAAAACGCTGGCCCATGGGACCAACTCCATGTTATAATGTCTTATGTAACGAGTACCAAAACATAATTCGAAGTTTTTATTTTATAAATTCAAAAATATTAAAAAAAAAAACATTCTCAACAAAAAATTACATATTCCTTTATTAAAAATTCTTTATTATATTAACAAAATATTAAAACCATTTTATAAGTTTTTGAAGAGACCATAAAAGTCGAAACGTAAAACATGTTATAAATTATAAATGAATTAAATACAATTCTACTGGAGTCTATTATTAGCTAGAAAATTATTTAAATCTTTTTGAGATTTTTGAGATATTTTTCATAGATTTTTTCAATTTTTGTGAACGAAAAAAGTGATTAATAACTAAAGCCTTAAAAAAAAGAAGGAAGTTTCAGTTCATTAGTTTGGTTCAGAGTAAAAGCTGGGATAAGAGGGAGTAACTATTAGCATGGAGACATCTTATTTTTGAAAACTTAACTTGCTTTCAGTAAATAATACCATGTTGCAAGATAATGTGCAAAACTCAAAACACACAACTACAGGGATGAATTATGCAAGTGGTGATATCGACCAATAAAACAAATTAAAATATTATAGTAAAGCGCTGAATCACCATCTAACGATCCATTATTCATTCCCTTATGTAGGATTACTAATTTTTATGCCCAAAACAAATAAATCATTATATTTTATTAGTTAATAAATGAAATAAGTTAATTTTTTATTTTCTTTTATTACTGCTAGTAAGACGAAGTTCTGGTGGTAGTGTCAAACTTTCGATATCGAGCTCTTGCCAGAAATATACGTTTTGAGAAGCCACTGAGTCAGTAAATGTAGTTTCTCTGAGAAATGGTGTATGCATAGGTATGTGTTTTTTGTGTATATGTGAACAGCATAATTCAAAAATCTCAAATCTCAGCATGTTCAAATTTGGCATTCAATTTGGGTATCATCTAAATCTTCAGAATCTTCTACAACTTACCAGCACAAATTTCTTAACCGAAAGAACCGCTTTGCCGAATGGATATTTCATTTTCTGGCGATTTTCCTGGAAAATGGCTCAAGAAATTTCCTTTAAAGTTAGTATATATGTTACACGCAAAGACCGAAAATGCTGATTGAGCGAAAAAACAGCTCACAACGCGTTGTGGTCACTGTAAAACATCCACATTGCGAAATTCGTGTTTTGGCTCTTATGAAAACGCTCACAACGCGTTGTAGCAATCACAGAAAGACTACATAGCAAAATTCGGTTCGTGGCTATCATGGTATACGAGACCACAACGCATTGTGGCAATGAAGAAAAGCCATGACGCGTTCTGAGCACCAGCTGGTGTAAACATATCACGATGGACAGGTTGTAAACAAGGAAGGTCTATTCGACAGGCTTTATGCACGTAATGAGTTTACACTTTCTGAGACTAACTTTATTAACATTTGTGATGTACCCTCAACTTCATTAACTCAGCTCAGCATCTATGTAATTGAAAACCGCTGCATGACGTATTGTCATTATTAAATAGAATATAAGGAAATCTTGTTACTAAAATAAAAGGACATTTGTTATTTATTGGAATTACATTATATTTAAAAAAAAAAAAATCAAAATATTTAACACAAACATAAATGTTTATTGTTGTGGTGGTTGGTTCCGCAGAGTTGGAAACATTTTCCGTGGTAGCCTGCTTCATGTCGTGGTCATTGACCGGTTTCGGGCTCAGAACGCGTCATGGCTTTTCTTCATTGCCACAATGCGTTGTGGTCGTATAGCATGATAGCCGCGATACGAATTTCGCTATGCGGTCTTTCTGAGATTGCCATAACGCATCGTGAGCGCTTTCATAAGAGCCCAAACACGAATTTCGCGATGTGAATGTTTTACAGTGACCACAACGTGTTGTGAGCTGTTTTGTCGCTCAATCAGCATTTTCGGTCTTTGAGCGTAACATATACACTACAAACATTACGGTTTATGGAACATTTTTCCAGAAAAATACATTTAAGAAAAATTTTGAGGGAAGTTTAGGGTTACGCTTCTCTCTGAATCGCTATTTCAGTTTATTATAACATTCAAACGTCTGTATAATATTTAATTACAATTAAATATGTTGCCAAAATTCCCAGTTAGAAGAAAGTCAGTATTTCTGAAAGCCAGAAATGTGTCTATATCGAACAGTTTTTTTTCAGTTTTCTGTCATTTTCTCCATAAGAACACGATTGGGATTCATTAAACATGTGATAATCTATATATACGGAAACATATCACTTTGGTTTGTAACTTTTTACCGAGACAATGGGAGAATGAGACAGTATTGATTCTTAGTGGGTTCCAGGAGAGCTGGAAGAGCCCACATACTTCAAAAACAAAATTTTTATTTAATTTATTCTGTCCACTGAATGAACCTTGAAGACAACTAAATCTTTAGGTAGAATTAAAAGTTTGAAGAATATTTATCAATTATAATTATGTACATTATAGTTAGAATGTATGGGTAGTATCCAAATTATTATCATAATTATCAACTATTCCAATTTTTCCCTTACTTTCAATTTAGAACTCATTTATCTAATAATTTACATAATTATGAACTAAAGCGGCCCCTACACGGTCAATAATATTGTCAATATTGGTATTGACAATATAACCATCAATACTCGTGCTAATAACCGGTCTCACTACTTCATTACCTTACGCGATCAATATTATTGTCAATAACTTTGCTCAGTACTTACTACTTCTGCCACTAGGAGAGTGAATCTACGTGGTTTTACTCGGTTTTTAGTTGGTTTTTTCCCTTCCAAAAAATGAATAATCATTCAAAAGCTTGCGTAGCTATTATTATGGCGATTGAAATGCAAACTCGTCAAATGTAATATAAACAGTAGATAAAAGAATGGTTGAAGAAGAAAGATGAATATTCTCATTTAGTACTTTTGAAGGAAATCAGCCACTGCGATGTTGAAGATTTCAAGAACTACTTTCGAATGGATGAACCTATCTTTAACAAACTGTTATAGATGGTTGAACCATTTTTGAAAAGACAGGACAGAAATATGAGAGAAAGTATAAGTGTTAGGGAAAGATTAGCCTTAACCCTGAGGTACTTGGCTACAGGAAGAAATTTTGAAGACTTGAAGTTTTCAGTCATAATGTCCCCAACTGTCAGCAAAGCTGTAATAGTGAAACCTTCATATATGTCTACGACTTTGAAAAAATTACAATCACCTTTAAACAATGTATAATTGAAGTTTCTTTTTAATACACAAATCTTTCCCAAGAACCTCCACTGGATCGTGTTTTGAATTGAACTGTAATGAAGGGACTATTTAATTGACTATATGAAATGTATGTTAATCAGAAAAATAAAATTAAAAATTAACAATCATCTTTAAAAAATGTATGACTGAAGTTTTATTTTAATACACAAATCTTTCCAAAATACCTTTGTAAGGTATTGTATCATGTTGTTGAGATTAGTTTCAACGTTGTATGAAACTACTGAACTGAGTTTTGATGGAAATATTGGCGTCGCCCATAAACGGTCAATATTATCGTCAATATCCCCTCCAATTCTCAGTATTGATACACGAAAATCAGAAAATCCGGATTTCATCAATACTTCTTATCAATAATACCGACCATCAATACAATTTTTTCACCTTACATGGTCAATATTATTGTCAATACGCTAAGGTATTGTCAATATTATTGACCGTGTAGAGGCCGCTTAATACATTAAATTAAAATAGTTATTATTTACAAAAATATTATTAACCGAAATAATATTTCATTGGTGTTTAAATTTCAGATATTTAACTCAGGTTCACGTGGTGTGATCTGTTTTGGCGGGGCAGGTATGGGGATCTGAACTATTTCACTAAGCGGATAAATTACTCAATTTTTGCTAGAAGAAGCTATTTGCGCTACCCTATAACACTCTTAATTATTTCCTTTACTTAGAGTCGAATTGTAATCCGTTTTATTTGTTCAGATTAAACATTATTTATTGTACATTCAAAGAGTGTCATAAAATTACTTAATGCTATACTTCCTCGTATTTTAACAATTGGAAATTATTAAGAAAATATTTTTTATTAAAAGAGTTACCATATTCTTAAAGATAAATTGTGAACTATTTGAAAATCTTCACGAAATAAAAACTTTCCACGCTTGATAATATAACAGACTTATGCGGCTGAAGTAACAAGATGATTGAAACTTGAATAATTATTTCTTTAAATCTGTATATACATAGGGCTTAAATTTAATCTTCGTAAACAAAAGTTATTTATCAACAGAAAATACAATTATTTTTTTTAATAGAAATACTTTTCAGTGCTAGAGGGGATTTCATTAATTTAAATTTTAAACCTTGTAAGCCTGCGTTCGAGTATAATTATTCTCAATTTGTAATACGAGTATGTCGGCTACAGAAGTTATTTTTCATTTTACTAGTTGTTGCCTAATTTTGTGTGAATTTAAAATCCGTTATTTAAATAAATCTAGTCAAACATCCTAGGAATTTTTCCCTTATTTAAATGGTAAGAATTTGGTATAATTTATATAGATATATTGTGTAGATGCCATGAAATATAGAGAGATATACTATGTGCAGAATGTTACTAATTCTTTAAAAGTTGTTATATTTCAGTTGACTTTAAATTTCTTGATATTTATGTAAAGTCATTTTTTTCTTAGCTTCCTTTGAAAAGTTAATATTGTTAATTTTCTTTTGAAGCCAACTTGGCAGACGGACATTGCCCACATAGTCTTTGGATTTATTTATTTCATAAAGAATTTTGTCTAATTCTGTTTTTGTATCAATAAATTATTATTAATTTTAAAATTGCATCGTGTGAGTTTCACAGATTTATTTTTCCTTTCGCATTATTTGTAATCAGTAACTGTTAAACTTTTTTTTAACTTGGAACGTGGAGGTCTCGAGTTCTAGTCCAGCAGTGCTACCCTTAGATTTTCTTTTCCTAGGAGCCTGATGATGGACAGTGTTGCCTGTAACGAAAGAATACTCGTTATCGCAGTGCCAATGACTGAGAAGGGTCTGAGCGCCAATAACCACTGATGTTGACTCGCCTTAAATTAAAAAAAAAAAAAAGCAAGTAATAATACATTTTATCAACAAATGCACATTACACAGATTATCTATAAATATTAAATTCCATGGAGCACGACCTTAATTAAACAACTCAAATAATTAACTACCATCACCATGTAACTGAAATAAACATGAAATCCATCATCAGAGACCAAAGTTTCTTCATTTACCTTCAAGTTGGGAAAGTTTATCTCTAAACAGTTGGTAACATTCTCTTGATCCGATCTAGATTAGCTTAACTTAGCCAACTAAAATGCTATGCTCGGCATATTCCACAATTTATAATAAGAACGTTCGGAGAATTCAAGTAAACACGATAAAAACCTAAGGATATGGGTCTAGTTTAGTTCAGTAAATTATTCTTGTATTCCTATAGATTTTCTTGTATAAAAGTAATATTTACATCATACTGCTTCAAATAAATTCATACTACGGCATAGATTATTAAAAAAAAAACAGACATTCGACTTCCTCTTCCTGCATTCTTAACTTCCAAATACCTACTTTTTTCTTTTTATATGTGATTAAATTAAGCACACTTTATTATTTTAGTAATTAATAAAAGCACGAAATATTTAAATTAAATTAATAACTTAAATAATTATAATTTAATAAAGTTGAAATGTTTAAAACCGCCTTTTAAAATCAAAGAATTTCAATCTCGAAAGCTGTTACAAACAAAAGTGATCAACCTATAAATGCGCAGTAAATTTTCTAGAGATACCACAGGTTGAATCATTAAGGCTTCACTTCTAGCTCCGGGCGTTACTGTGCCCTACTTGAGTAGTTACCCTGGTATTTAACTTACTTTGCGAATCTAGACAAAGATGTCTGTCTATCAAATTCCTTTCAAATATGGGGGCAAGTTTCGAGAGACTATAGACCAGTTTTCCAGCAGATGGAAATTTACACAAATGGAAGAAGTTTTTCAATTTTTACTTAGAAAGAAACTATAGGAGGCAGAAACTTGTATCTTAACTTGAATTTATATGTTATGTGGTCGAAAAAGATTTGTTTGGGATTGCCTTGTCAAACCTAATGTCCAGGAGAAATAATAGAATTATCCTCTTTTGGATAGTAGGCTGTCGTGGAGCGTAATGAGATGGCTGATGTCAGGCAAGGGAAGATGGGGCTGGAAACCTTATGTGAACCAGCCAGTAGGAAATATGTGACCAATCATCCAGGAAAAGCTAGAAATCCGTAAAAAGTCTAGAGAGTACTGCTCTGGTATACCAGACTGAATCAGACTTCTTTCGAAACAGACACGTGACTTTCGACCACAGACACTGCTGCGATCTCACACCCTTAATTTAATACATGTTCATCAAACTTGGAGCTTTTATTAAATGATAGTTGCCTTTTATATTATACTGGCAGATGACATAACCACAAAATGGGACAATAATGTCCCAGATTCTTCAGAATCCCACCAAAACGAATCATACATACAGACGTAAACATAATAAAAAGAACAGTGTCTAAAAAAAACCACTATTCCTGTCATTGAATTTAATATCCACATTCCATCTTAATTCAGCAATAAACCCGTAAATAACGTAAATGATATAACTGGGATGTGTTATTTTGATGGTAAGGATTTCTGTTAATTTTTCTCACATTTTAAGAAGATAATAACTCTATTAGGAACCTGGGGCAACAAATTGGCTTACTGTCAAAATAATTGCGGAATAAAAGGACAAAAATGGAAGTAGAACGTCCAAAGTGTATTTAAGTGTACAACTTCTCCAATTTGTAGTAATGCAACAAAATAGAGAAATGGTTTGTAATGCTGCTAGATACTTTTCGGCTGTAAAACCACTTAGAGTAATTTTACAAAGTGCTTGCCACAACATGAATAAAGTGAAAGATAGTAAAATGAATATAAAATAAGGAAAGAGGAGTGGAAAAAAAAAAATCTTAAAGAAAAAGTGCTTTAGTATCCCAGATAAGTGTTAGAAGGAGCATTGAGAGACTGACAGTGGAAACCTTATCCATTTCTCACTTGCTTTTAAGCAACGACTTGTATAAGTTTAATGAAATTTATTTATATTAAAAGAAAACTGACAGAGAATGAAAGAGTACATTATGAATTATATAAAAATGATAAATATTCATAATTATTGTAACAAATGTAATAAAATCTGTTGGTGTTTTTATTGATGAAATGATGAAATTGATTTATTTAATTTTATTGAATATTATTTAGATGATAGAATTGTATAATAAACTGAATTAGCACTTTAAAGGGAAACAACTCCACACTCCCCTAAAAACCCGCTTTAACTGAATTTTCCCAGAGAAATGTTACAAATAAAAATGGTAGGTCTTATTATATTTATGTACTTAATGTACCATGTTTAAAGAAAATCGCAAAAAGTGGGGAAAAAATACCATTCAGTAGACTGATACTTCCGGTTAAGGAATTTTGATAGATAACTTACTGTCGGATACCATAGTGATATAAAAGAAATATCAAGTTTGAACTTTGTGATTTTTCGTTCCTGAACTGTGCTGTTCATTTAACATACTAGGGTAAGGTGAAAAGTTCACGGCCTAGACTAGATCATAGATGTACTGCTACAAATGAAATTTATGTTTTGTTATGTTAGCAAACTTGTTGCAAAAGTAAATACCAAAAGGGAATTTGATGAGACAAATAATTTGTTTTATACGGCTGTTTAAAGTATGCGTGTTGTGTGTTTTTGACAAGATGAATAAAATTGAATACCGTTCCTTCAAAAAATTCTTCGTTTTGGATAGTTTATCGCCAACGGAAATTCATCCAAAGTTGGTGAAATTGTATAAGGAGTCTGCACCTTCGTTATCAACAGTAAAAAAATGGGCAGCTGAGTTAAAACATAGTCGTACATCGATTGAAGATGATCCATCTCAAGGACGGCAGTTATAGAAAAAAAATTTCGAGAAGATACACAATATGGTTCTAGATGATTGAGACGATTAAAGGTGTATAAGATAACTAAAGCTGTAGGCACCTCAGAAGAAAGGGTACGGCAGATTTTACACGAAGAACTCAGTATGAGAAAGCTTTATGCAAGATGGGTGCCACTATTGTTAAATGCTGATCACAACAAATAAGGGATCGAGTATTTCAGCAATGTTTGTACGTTTTTAAGAAAAATCCGACCGATTTTCTGCGCCGGTTTGTTACGATGGATGAAAGACGTGGGTTCACCACTTTACTTCTGAGTTAAAACAACAGTCCGAGCCGGTGGCTCTGCATCGAAGAAAGCAAAGAGAACTGCATCGGCTGGAAAGGTTTATGGCTAGTGTTTTTTTGGGATTCCAAAAGAATTCATTTAATTGACTATCTGCCAAAGGGACAAACAATTAATGGGGAATACTACGCACATCTTCTTCACCAGCTAGATAAAAAAATTAGGGAGAAATGGCCTGGTTTGCAAAAGAAAAAATCCTCTTTCACCTGGACAATATACCCGCCTCCAAAGGCGCTTTGGCAATGGAAAAATTGAGGGAATTGAAGTATGAATTGTTGGAACATCCTCTCTATTCGCCAGATTTGGCTCCCTCTGAGTTTCATCTATTTCTAAATCTTAAGATATTTGTGGCCGGAAAACGTTTTGTGTCAAATGAAGAGGTGATAGCAGCGGTAAATGGATATTTTGAAGACCTTCAAGAATCGCACTTCACGAACGGAATCCAGTTATTGGAAAAAAGAGTTGGTCAAAGTGTATCGAACTAAAAGGAGACTACATTCAGAAATAAATGCATTTAAAAAAATAACTCTTTTTTACTACTAGGTCGAGAACTAAAATACCTTTTTCACCTTGCCCACGTACATCATACATACATACGCACGGGCGGCTTTCTAAAAGCCAATTTTTTGGACTCAAGGGATCTCAAAATGTGTAATTGCAGTGAAAACTGGATATTGAAAATTTGACACGATTACAATACGTTCTCTTACTAGAGAAATGTAATGACATAAATTTAAATATAGTCCTACAATAAGAAATATTCTATACATAAAAAAGCATCTAAGCATTCAATCACAGTTCAATGCTCATTTGCTCACAGCTAAAAAGCATTTTTCATTCGCTGATATTCGTTCGTTAAGAGTTGACAATTATCTATATTATGTACAACCTCGAAATTTTCAACGGTTAAAAGTAATACATTATTAATCCCTCTTTTTTTTATTAATTTACGATTAAAAGGAGGTCCTTAAAACAGACTTCCTTGATTTTTCTAATATTATATTTGTAATATTGTATATTAATAGGGGTTTTTTCTTGTCATTTTTCCCAGCATTTTGTTAATATATCACATCACGTTAATATATATTTTATTAATATAAGTAATAGAATATTATATTAATATATCACATCAGATTTTTTATTTTTTATATATGAATTTTATCTAGCAAAATAAATGGCAATAAATAACAATACAATCTTCATAATTAATATGATAATGAATTACTGCACGCTAAGTGATTAGTAGACAATATAATACAATGATAGAGCGCTATAATGAGATATGACTGTGGAAAAAGTGGGGTAGGTAAAACTGGTATTGCGTATAATAGTGTATTACATTTATTCATATATTATTTTATATATTAGCATAATATATACTATATTTCATATAGGATAATAATTAGGTTTTAACGTTCAATACATAAAATATTATCGATGGAGAACTGTTATATAAAATGCAACTGTAATAAAAAATGCGACTTTACTGAATGACTTATTTAATTTTTGCAATATAATAAGTTCAAGTATTGCCAGCCATGGATGCTAATGGACATGTACGCTCACCATCTCTATATTATTTATAATAAAAGATAAGTAAGTAAAATTCAATGTTTAAAGAAAAATGGTCAATTTTATAATAATTTTATTAACTGCATTAAGAGAAAGTTGTGTAATATTTCACTTCAGATTTTTACTTTCTCTTACTCCTAGTAAGGAGGAAGTATTGTAACCGTGCCAAATTTTCAATATTGAGTTTTCACCGGAAATATCCGTTTTGAGGTCCCCTGAGTCCAAAAAAGTGGTTTTCAGCAAATGGTGTGTGTGTGTATGTGTGTGTATGTGAACAGCATAGCTCAAAAACGAATCGTAGAAAGTTCAAACTTGATATTCCGTATAGTTATCACCATGGGATCCGACAGTGGGTCATCTGTCAAAATTCCTCAACCGGAAGTACCACTTTACTGTTGGTTTTATTACGTTTTTGCAATTTTCTCAAAAATGGCTCCAACGATTTTCTTCAAACTTGGTATATCAACTACACATAGTAACAACTACAACTTTTATTTGAACATTTTCCGGGAAAATTCATTTAAGGGCACTTCTGGGGGAGGGGTAGGGTTAGGTTTTCTCTAAAGTGCTATTCAGTTTATTAGACAATTCTGGCCATCTAAATAATGGTAATTAGAATTGAATATGTTGTTGAAATTCCGAGTTTGGAAAAAATCGGATAACCGGAAGTGCGTTTGTTTTAACACTTTACTAAATGATTTTTTCACTTTTTCGCGATTTTCACAAAAATGGCTCCGACGATTTTCTTGAAACTTCTAATATAAACTAAACATGCAAAGATCTACATCAGTTATTTGAAACATTTCTCTGGGAAAATTCATTTAAGGGCACTTTTAGGGGAGGGATGGGGTTACAGCTTCCTCTAAAGTGCTATCATAGTTGATTATACAACTCTATCATCCAAATAAAATTAATTAGAAATAAATAGATTGTTAAAATTGTGAGTTTCAAGAAAATTAGTATCCCGGAAGTGCGCATTTACTGAACACTTTTTTCAGTTTCCGACGAATTTAGTTAAATTTGGTACACAAACTATAAAATTTGTCAATTATAATTGTGAGAACTGGAGTAAGAGAAAGTTGTGCGAGTGTTTCACACCAGATTTTTTTTTTTTTTTAATAAACGCTTAGTTTTACATTATTTGTGTTGTTTAATTTTTTTGTTACTTTACTTTGTAAGGAGAAGTACTACAATACAGAACTATTATTTTATTGGTAACCCAGAGATAATTCATTTTAGAAGAGTTCACCCAATGAATATTATCCGGTAAAATTTTCTATTTTTTTTCCCTAATTTAGATTAATTCTGACAGTTTAGTGTATGTGTTTGTGTATATGTTTGTGGTCAGCATTATTCAAAAAAGAAAAAAAGCAGAAAATTGAAACTTGAAATTTAATTTTAGTGTATCATGGGACCTGATATAAAACTTTGATCTAAATCGATCAACCGAAAGTAATATACAATTTACTGAAAGTATTTTTCAGTTTTTTGAGATTTCTTCAAAGACGGCACCAACGATTTTCTTCAAAATTTGGTAGATTTACTATGGCTATAATGAGCTACCACTTTTATTTAGAAATATTTTTCTGGGAAAATTCATTTAAGAAGGGTTTTTTGGGGAAGAAGTGATGGGGGGGCGTTTAGTTTTCCCCGTAAAGTGTTATTTCAGTTTGTTATATCATTCTATCATGTACATAATATTAATTACAATGAAAAGTGATGCCAAAATTCCGACTTTGAAGAAAATCGGTTCACCGGAATTCCATTTTACTGAACAATTTTTCTAGTTTTTTTTTTGGAACTTTCACCATAAAGTTTCATTAATTTTTATACTAACCGTATACATAGAAACCTATCCGAATAAATTCATTAAAGTGGTTTTGGGGGAAGAGAGAGGTTATGTTTTCTTCTAAAGTGCCATTTCAATTTATTATACGACTATATTATCTACAGTATAAATTGTATATATCGACACTGGATATAAGGTACAACCTTTTGTAACGTACAAAATCTCCGGTTCCGTGAAATGTCATAGTAGGAAATGCGCAGGGACTCGTTTATAACATACAACCGCTTATAATGTACAAATTGGGTAAGGAATATATTCCAGGATTCTTTGAACTGTTTGCTATCGGTTATAGTGAACAGGTAGTGAGTGTAAACACAGCTGCCAAATTAATTCTAGGAATGATTTCCCCACTTTTCAAACTCTACAACTCTACAGTCTTGGAAAACATACAATTGATCCTCAGTTTGATTTTGTTAACAAATGACAATGGCTCGTCAGTCATTTTCTATTGAGGAAAAATTCGAAATAATTTCTTTAATTGTATCGGGAGATTGTGCGAGTAGTATCGCGTGTGAAATGGGGACATTTCGTTCCACTATATCGAAAATTCTTAAAAACAAAGAGAAGATAATTGAACAATTCAACAAGTGCCATAAAGTTAAAAAAAAAATACGAGCCTCTCAACACAATGATTTGGACACCGCACTTTTAAGATGGTTCAAGCAACAACGAGCGAATAACATACCCATTAATGGTCCTATCCTTTAGGCCAAAGCGAATGAGCTAGCTTCTCTTTTAAAAACAGAAAATTTCACATGCAGCACGTTATGGATACCAAGATTTCGTGCTCGGTATCACATAGTCTGGCTTAAAATTAAAGAAGATTACACTGAACATCAAATTTTTAATGCGGATGAGATGGGCCGGTTTTACCGTCTGACTCCCGACCACTCTCCGCAGCCTGTGGAAAATTGTGTAAGTTTTTTAGTACAAATGACTCCAAATATCAACGAAGGACAAGCTTTGTTGACTATCTTCAAGGCAAGTGAAAAATAATTAAGCTTAGAAATAATGCCAAACGCCAAAAAAAGATAATAGATTACATATGTATGTAAATAAATGCCTTTAACAGATTAGAATTTTGAATTTCCTCAGAAACCTTAAAAAAATCATTTTTAAATTACTTGGCATAATGAAAACTTCACTAAGCACATACACACATATGTATGCATTGGATGTGATGTTCAGATATAACGAACTGTTCGCTATAAACGATATATTGGTTATAGTGAATACCGCTTATAACGAACAACATTTGACAGTCCCCTGAAGTTCGTTATAACCGATTTACTGTATATATAACAATAACAA
Organism: Triatoma infestans; assembly: GCA_011037195.1. NCBI lineage: Eukaryota > Metazoa > Arthropoda > Insecta > Hemiptera > Reduviidae > Triatoma > Triatoma infestans. Next base: position 25,519 of record JAAEAF010008458.1, read on the forward strand.
TTAGAATAACAATATAATATAACAATTACAACTGAATGTATCGATAAAATTTCAAATTTGAAGAAAATCAATTGACCGGAAGTCCTACATTTCTAATGTGTTAAGCTTTATTAATCACAACCTTCTAGGATTTTCTTCATACTTTCACCAGGTTTCATTACACTTGGGATACTAACTACTTAAACGGAACATGAACAAACACGTTTGTTTGATTTTTTTTTCTTTTTTTTTTTTGGAAAAAACTGTTATAGAGACGTTCTGTGGTATTGGAAAGTTATACTCCTTCAATAAATTTTTGAAGACTAATAAACATTTAGTAAACATGATTAGTTTGAAGAAAGTATGTCAATTATATAACTATGTAAATTTGCATAGTAAGTATTTGAAGCCAAATTTTGAAAAAAAGGACACACCGCAATTATTCCTCATAAAACTGTATGAGAAAGTAGAAAATGGTATAATAAAAAAAATCTGGTTTGATATGCTCACTCTTCTACTTCAAGAAATTGCAGTAAAGTGTGGTAACATTGCATGAAGAAGGGGTTCAACAGTCAATTATTGCTCAGAGACTGGGAATGAACCAATCCACTGTTTCTAGAATGTTAATGCGCTACAGAGAGACTGGGAGATACTCCCGAAGACCTGCCACGAGCTGTCCCAGAAGTACAACTCGGACAGATGAGACATTTATTCATCTGAATGTGTTAAGAAACAAGTTCGACACTCAATCAATTACTTTACTTGATCGCTGATGTCCATATTTCAAGTAGGACAATCAGAAGAAGGTTAAATGAAGCAAACTTGGCTTCCAGAATACCCGCTACTGACCCTCTTCTCACCAGAGCACACAGAGTCAGCAGACTGCATCACAAGAACATATCAACTGGAAAACAGAAGATTGGAGACGTGTTTTATTCACAGATGAGTCGAGATTCACCCTACATTCTCCAGATGGAAGAATGAGAGTTTGGAGGCGTCAAGGCGAGAAATATGCAGAGGCTAACATTTCTTCAAGAGTGGATTTACTTTGTCTTAACATCTACCTTCTCTTACTCTAGTTTTCAAAATTGAAATTAACAAATTTTATAGTTAGTGTACCAAATTTAATGAAATTCGTCGGAGTTCGTCGAAAACTGAAAAAACTGTTCAGAAAAACGCACTTCTTGTTTACTAATTTTCTTGAAACTAGAAATTTTTAACCATCTATTTATTTCTAATTACTTTTGTTTGGATGATAGAATTGTATAATCAACTATGATAGCACTTCAGAGAAAAACATAATCCCACCCTTCCCCCAGAAGTGCCCTTAAATGAATTTTCCCGGAGATATGTTTCAAATAGAAGTTGTAGCTCGTTGTATGTGTAGTTGATGAACTAAGTTTCAAAAAAATCGTTGGTGCCATTTTTAAAAAAAAAATCGCAAAAAAACAACCAGTAAAGTGGTACTTCCGGTTGAGGAATTTTGGCAGATAACTTACTGGCAGATCCTATAGTGATACCTAAACGCAATATCAAGTTTGAACTTTCTATGATTTTTTTTTATTTTTGAGCTATGCTGTTCACACGCACGCACACACACAAACAATTTTCTAAAAAAAAACACTTTTTTGGACTCAGGGGACACAAAACGGATATTTCCGATGAAAACTCGATATCAAAATTTGACACGATACAATACTTCCTCTTTCTAGGTAAGAGAAAGTAATAAAATATAAAAATTAGGTAATGTTTTTCTTGTTTTTTTTTTTTTTTTAATGATATATTGAGAAGATGGGCTACTTAAGGATTGATCAATATTCATGGATAAAACACTCATATAAAGAGTCTCATCAGTACCTCAATCTGTCAAGTAACCCAATCATACAAACCAATAAAGAGGATATCACGAATTTTAAACTATTTACTTTTAATAATGCCAAAGAAATACAAATAGCAAAGAGAAATATAAATAATAATAATAATAATTTGTTCATTAAATTCTCTATATTCCAATAATTTATGATAACGTTTATACCTATTATTTATTTTTTAAATTATTATTTTCTTATTTAACAGAAAGTTCCTGCCAATTTTGTATTTCTTTCAGTTCTATAGATCACTGTCTGTCAGTTCTCACGCACTCATGATTTCTCCAACTTAACTAACACACACCAGCCCCCCAACCTTCTGCAAAAAAAAAGATCCTTCCTTCTTTCTAAAGTCTAATTCTAGAATTTTTACAAAGTAATAAATTCAACAAGAAAACTATAGCTTATATTATATTCTCAGCTATCTTTTACAATCAATACAACCATTAATCAAATTAAAAAAAACAAAATTCATACTTCAATAAATATGTTGAAAACAAAAACCTACGTATGTAATTAAACTGAATTCAAATCTTTTAAGTTAAATAGTTTCTATATTATAATAATTTGCTGTGAATCATACGCACAGATTTCTCTTCCTGTAATTCTTATAATACTAATTCTTACAACAAAGACGATATCTAACCCCCCTCCACACTTTCTTACTCAGGATATCTCAAGGCATTTAGACGATGTTCCAAACGTATATTTCCAATGAAAATTCAATTCTAATCCGAATTCTTTTTAAGCAAAGCGAACATTACAATTAAAAAAAAAGGAAAAAAGAGAGAAGATTATTGGAAATGATTTATAATGATGAATTAGATTTACACTAAGAAAAGGGACGAAGAAGAAGGAGGGTTGGAAAGAGGTTATAAGATCAGTATCAGCAGTATGGGGAAGAACACACTCAAAGGGCTAATGGTGGAAAATGACACTATTTTGCTGTTACACTGACTCCAGACGGAAGTATATTGGTCTGTCTGGAGCAAGAGCTTGGCTACAGTGGCTGAACAAAAAGAGATCTGTGGCTTTAAAGATATAGCCACTGTTTTCCAGGCTGATATCATTGGTATCATTTGATGCTGTTGCTTGGTAAAGAATGGCAGAGAGAAGTTAAAAAAGTGAGGATAGTCTCTCATAGACAAACTGCACTAAAGGCTTTGAATAAGCAATGTTGGAGTTCTAAAATAGTTTGTGAATGTAGGAGAAGATTTAATGGTCACGTTCAGGGCAACAATGTAGAACACTTCTGCATACGCGGGATAAAGGCCAATGAGAAGGCGGTAGAGTTGGCTAAGGCAAAATACTCATTTCTGCTTAGCGGTCCTGAGCAGTAGTAAACGCCACCAAATAATTTTGCTCAAGGAAGTCAATCAATGGGGATATAAGGGAATAGGAGAAGCACTATCCAGGCTAAAAGATTTATTAAAGGTATAAAACAATAACTTCTCTTCGTTGTTGTGGTGGTTGGTTCCGCAGAGCTGGAAAGCATCAGAGACATTTTCCGTGATAGCCTGCTTCATTTCGGGCGTTCGCCCATCTTCAGGATGCGTTTGTCAGACAGTGTGATAACACAGACTTGTACAGAGCATATTCAGTTTATACACTCAGTTTATAAACTAGCCTTCTGAAGAATTTGCTCTGTACAAGTCTGTGTTATCACACTGTCTGACAAACCGCATCCTGAAGATGGGCGAACGCCCGAAACCGGTCGATGACCACAAAATGAAGCAGGCTACCACGGAAAATGTCTCTAATAACTTATCTTCCTTAGAATGAAATAATTGAGTCTTAGTGGATGTATTGACGACTCGCTTGGTAGTCAGTCATTTACACAAAATGGGCAGGACAGGAAGCACTTTTTGTCAGAATTGTCACAATGGTTGCCAGTGTCTCCCAATTCTGCGTTCCGCGTGGAGGGCAACACAGTCAAGTAAATGCTTGGGGGAGTTAGAGATTAGGGATATCTTAAGATACTGCACCAAACCAGCAGGTTTCAGGGTGAAACTTCTTCTTTTTCTGTGAGCTACATTGGTTTAGATCCTGCGCCCTAGGGAATCCAATAATAATAATAATCTTATAATTCTACATTCTTCTAAATAAATTTTCCACTTCTTCTGTGGCCCTTCTTCTCCTCTTCGACCAGCCTATCCTATTTCTTCAGCGTGTTGGCGCATGAAGCCTATAACCCCGCCCTTACAATGACTGTCCAACATTCTTTTAGTACACATAAGGTCCGCTTTGGGTAGCTACTGTGTACAACTATTTGGATTACCCAACCATTGGCAAACTCTTGCTCGCTGCATCTAAAGAAGTCATAATAGATCTTCCGCATCGCAACGGATCTGGTTTGATTGCTACTCTCTCTCTCAAACTAATCCCATTCCATCCAAATAAAATTTTACATTATTTAGACCCCTATCAGAGGGGGTATTCATTCCATTAAAAAGACAATTGCAAAATTATCGCCTACTTTTATTACAAATATATAAATGTATATATTTATATATTAAATGCTTGAGAGAAAAACTAATCGATTAAGTAAACTGTACTTCCAGTTCACTCTAAAAGATAAAACCTTCTTTTGTGATTGTCTTTAAAATTTGCATACGAACTCCATTTATAAAAAGGTAGTACTACTGTTATGTGAAAAAAAATTCCGGAGAAATTAATTTCTGCAGCCACATAAGCTGTACAATGAAAATAGGCTTCCAATAGTGAAATAAATGGAAGAAACTAAATTAAAATTTCATTGAAGTAATTCAATTGAATAAATGTCGATTAAAACCACAATTATTAGCAGTAACATCATTAGAGACACAAAGAATTCAATTTTAATTAAAAATTGTTAATGCTTTTAATTGTAAGGACGCATAATCTCTTTCTTTTAAAATTCTGAAGTAATTCTTAATATGAAAGCCCTATAAATATAATACATAGCAGAAATGAAAATAAATAATACTGAAGTTTGAAAAATAATCACCAAAATACAAAAATCTTAGTATTCTTTCGCCACCTCTCCTAATAAAACCTGTTTCTTTAAAATAAACATAATCTACAATGTCGACAGAAGGTATAATTCAAGTCAATAGTCTAGAAAAAAAATGGCTACTTATATCTGTCTTAACAATCATGTTAGTTAAAATTTGTTTAATCTATGGCATATATTAACTAACAAATATATGAAGTCGAATATCTATAATTGCTCTAATGTTGGCATACTACTTTTATTATTATATCTTTCGAATTATAACTTTAAAAAAAAATCGTGTGAAATACCAACATAACTTTGATTTACACAATTAACTTAGTTATAATAAATAAATTTTAATTTTTATTAAGTCATTAATAGTCCACGATGTTTTGAAGGAGCATGATCCCTTCCAGCCCCCAGAAAAATCTGTAAAATGTTTTTGGAAAAAAATTACAAACAAAAGTGTTAGGTTACCGTATAGTTAGTACCCCAAGTTTAATGAAGCTGGTTGTTGTCCTTATGAAGAAAATCGCCAAAAACTGAAAAAACTTTTTGATAAAATCCAACTTCTGGTCAGCCGATTTTTATGAAATTCAGAATTTTGGTAAAGCATTTCATTCTAATTAATATTATATAGATAACAGAATCGTATATTAAACTAAAATTTTCACTTTAGAGGCATTTCTATAACCTAATTCCCTCTCTCCCAAAAACCTCCTATAAAAGTTGTAGTTATTTGTTTGCATAATTAATATAATAAGATCAGAGAAAATTGTTAGTCCGTTTTCGACACCACATAGAAGTAAAAAAATCAATTCAAGAAAGTGGTACTTTCAGCTGACCAAAACCTTATTGTCACGTCCCATTGCAGAAACGAATTATCACGTTTGAAGTTTCTGCGATTTTTTTGTTTTAGTTAGCTGTATAGTGCAAAAAGCAAATAGAAGAAATTGAAAATATATTCTATATTTTAAATAATATAATTTTTAAAGAAAATTTGTACGTTGGCTGGCAGAGGAGACAAAATGCAGTTACGAGAACACGGTTGCAAGAGAGGTCGGAGAAATCGGCCACACATTGCCTTTTACCCCTTCTAGAAATCATATATAAAGGGCAGGTATTAACTACCAAGACGAGTATTATTTCAGCATTCAACGGAGTATCATTCCATAATTCGTCTTACAACAGTCAGTGTGCCAAGAAATGTTTAACTTTAACATTTGTGATTTAAATTAATTTAGCTACAAGAATCAATTAAGTGCAAGAGTTTCTGTATATTTATAAATTATAAGCCTTTTACATTTATTACAATTAACTTGTAATTGTTATTCACATTATTCAATAATTCAAATATAGTCAAATTATTTATTGTAAACAGTGGTGACTCATTACTTATTTTTATATACTTCTCTCTTCTCTAAAATATATTCACACATAAGCCCTTATAACAACGCTCCTACTACAAACACAACACATATAGCAATAACATTAAAGCTGATCACACATACTAGAGACAGATAGACCAATTTCTAAAAAAAATACTTTTTCGGCCTCAAGGGTACTCAAAGCATGTACTTCCGGAAAATTCAATATTGAAAATTTGACATGATTACGATATTTCATCCTAACAGGCAGAAAGAGAAAGTGACAATCTGGTGTGAATCATTCAGGTGTATTTCTCTTACTGTCCTCATTCTGCTTCAGAAATTTGCTTCAAAATGAAATGGTTACCAAACATTTTTGTCCCTAATATTACTACATTTTGTGGGGAATACTACATAGTGTTTTTAGAAATACTAGGTAGCTGAATACGATCTTGTAGACCGAAACATAGGCACCCCTACCAGGTAGCCCCATGAATACTACTTGTACAATTTTGTCGTCTCAGTTCCCCCAAATCCTCTATATTTAGTATTCCCGGAAAAATTATAAAAATTAAAAAGGAAAAGAAATAAAAAAGAAAAATTACAACGGAAATAATGACGAGAAACATATGGCATATGTGATCAAAGTAGATATACATTAAGATACAGAAATTCCATTTCAAAGATATTTCTAATGGAAAAAGTTCAAATGTCAACTTCTTTATAAACTAATATAATTTATATTTAAATTAATGATAAAACAAAAGAGGTCTGACGTCACTCAAGTATAAGACTTACTCCTATCTATGCAATAGAAATATTTCATTCCATTTTAGTACATACGATGCATCATGGTTAAAATCTAATGGATTCCTCATTCTTCTTATCTTTATAAAAACCTATGCAGTTTTCTTTTGATTAATTTGAAATATAAGTGAATGATAGATGCAATTGTGTTACTTTATGCACAAGAAGTGCACAAGTATGAGAATAAAACATATTTTTTAGATTATAGAATCAGTTTGTACCGGCAAAAACTTTTTATTCTTTCTAAAAACCTGTAATCTTCTTTTCTACCATTACGATAGAAAATGATTGAGATTAGATACTAATGTGATCGTCTTAAATTTTCGAATAATATTACTTTATTTCACAATAGGGTTAAAAAAATGGTTGCTTTTACTTTTTGTCAATTGTGTTTATAAATAGAACTTCACAGAGCCGCTTTTGATTTAATAATTGTCACATTATTATACAGTTCAGAAAAAAAATTGTTAATGTACAGTATCTAAATAAAATAATAAAATAATATTATTACCCATATATTATTAAAATAATTTATATTTTAATTTACTTTTAAAATTACACAATTAAGAATTGGCACACGGGCAAGAGTTATAGAAAAATAAATTCAATTTTGAACTACTCATCAAATAGGTTCGCCATCAATGTACTACAAAATTGTTGTATTGTATATTGACTTACGCTATTATCAGTTTCATGATAACAAACATGCACAACAAAAGTAGTAAAATGCATGTGATAAATATAACATAACATAAGCAAACATAAGTAACAAAAGTATGAGGGAAGGGATTAGCTCAGGGGCTGCAGCGCGCTGGACTAGCAACGTGGAGGTCCCGGATTCGGGTCCAGCTGCTGCTCTTAGATTTTTTTTCTTACTAGGAGCCTCTTACAGCTCGCTGTCCGCTGATGGACAGTGTTGTGTGTAACGAGAGAACACTGTCCAGCGGCCGGCAGTGCACTGAGAAGGGTCCGATCTTTGGGGAAGCTATATGGGCCCCAGAAGGGCTTTGAATAGCATAGGGCTTGGTCCCTCCCCATAGACAATATGAGAAAAAGTATGAATGCACATACGATATCATTGGAATTACATATTTTACCGATGATTTAAATATTTTTGACACTATATCTCAGTTTTTGTTTTGTCGTCGTACTAGAATTTGGTGCAGTTTGGTTTGCTTTATCGTGATTTTCTTTTTCTGCCCTTCCTCACATCAAATTTGTCGTTCGTAATACCTACTTTATGCGCCGACACATGATACCCAAAACTTACCAATCATTTTCTTTAAACTTAGTAAATTTACTTATTATATATTAGACACATATAAATCAATGTTCTTAGAAATATTTTTCAAATAATTGTCATATGCCTTTAGGCCAAATTTTTAAGCCCTTTTGAAAAAATTGTAATAGACTAAAAAAAAAATTAAAAAATTACTGTTCTGCCAAATCGTACTTCCGGTTGATGGATTTTCACAGAAATCTTCTAAAACGAGCATTATATTAGTGCTTCCTACAATTTTTCATTTTGAGATCACACCCTACACAGAAACAAGCACGCACACGCACACACCCTACACACACACGCACGCACACAAAAGACATACTTATATACAAATTAGAAAATTATATAAAATCACAATAATTCTTAAAGCAATAAAAAAGAAAGTAAAAACTACGATTTAGCTAATATAGAAAATCAACAATAGTTTTTTTTACAAACTATCCCAGAGTGGTGATAGATAGTTTAGAAGGTGTTGCAATAATAATTTGGGTAACGGAACCCTTGTTAGTGTATATGCATTAGCCCAATGTCCAGTCACTCGTACTGTTGGAATGTGACATATATTGTTTCATTGCCTCTTTCTCAGAGATGCTGGATCATTATTTTGCAACATCATGATATTAGATGACATCACGTTTTCATGTGATGAAGAAAGTAAATACATATATAAAAAAAAAAGGTAATCTAGCCAAAAATTATTTATTGACTACATCAAAAGTAAAATATGACCATGACAATTTAAACTGTTCATGGTAAGGGATTTTATAAGTATAAAATTACCGGTTGAAGTGGGTGCACTGAAACAGTGACAAGTCAATGACAAAATTCTCGAATTATGGCTAAATATTACCTTTTATTGTACTGAAAAATACCTTTTAACTAGCAGGATATATATGTCTAAACCGAAATAGAAAGCTAGAAACTAATCAGCAAATAGGTTTACCTTAAAAAGCATTACTCTAGCAGATACCTTCATTTCCCAGCACAAAATAAAACCATCTATAATTTCTTTAATTAAATAAAATTAGATCTGAAGTATCTAAACAAACTTATTGCACTATTTTTACTTTCTCTTAGTCCTAATAAGTAAGAGGAAGTATTGTAATCGTGTAAAATTTTCGATATCGAGTTTTCACCGGAAATATCCGTTTTGAGGTCCCCTGACTTCAAAAAAGTGGTTTTTAGCAAATGGTATGTATGTATGTATGTGTGTGTGTGTGTGTGTGTGTGTGTGTGTGTGTGTATGTATGTATGTATGTATGTATGTATGTATGTGAACAGCATAGCTCAAAAACAAAAAATCCTAGAAAGTTGAAACTTGATATTCCGTTTAGGTATCACCATGGTGTCTGACAATACGTTATCTGTCAATATTCCTCAATCGGAAGTACCACTTTACTAGATGGTTTTTTGCTTTTTTGCAATTTTCTCAAAAATGGCTTCGACGATTTTCTCTTTAAAACTGGTATATGAACTACTCGTACAAAGTGCTACAACTTTAATCTAAAACATTTGTCCGGGAAAATGTAATTAAGGTCACTTTTCGGAGAGAGGTGGGGTTAGGTTTCCATCTAAAGTGCTATTTCGTTTTATTATAGAATTCTGTCATCTAAATAATATTAATTAGAATTAAATATGTTGTTGAAATTCTGAGTTTGAAAAAAATCGGATGACCGAAAGTGCGTTTTTACTGAAATGAATTTTTTAGTCCTTGGTATTTTCACGAAAACGGTACCAACGATTTTCTTTAAATTAGGAATGTGATCTACATATATAAACAGCTGCAACTTTTATTTGGTACATTTCTCGTGGTGAAGTCCTATAAGGGGTTTTTGGGGGAGGGGTAGGGTTATGTTTTTCCCTAAAATGCTATCATAGTTATTATACATTTCTACCATCAAAAAAAAAATTAATTAGAAATAAATATATAGCCAAAATTCCGAGTTTCCAGAAAATTAGTAAACTGGAAGTGCGCTTTTACTGAACATTGTTTTCAGTTTTCGACGAAATCCAACGAATTTCATCAAATTTGGTACACAAACTCTAAAATTTGTCAATTATAATTTTGAAAACAGGAGTAAGAGAAAGTTGTGTGAGTGTTTCACACCAGATTTTTTTTTTTTTTTTTCTATTTGCGACTGAAAACAAAATTCATCGTATCAAAACATTAGAAAATCCAGAATCTTCGCGTCCATGTTATGATAGCGTCCATTGACTGAAATAGACCGACTTTTCTATGTTTCAACTTTTCTTGATTTTATTTAGAAGAAAGGTTGCGATAAACTAAAATTCTGAACGATTCCCTGTAATCGTTATTTAGAATATTTTTGTTTCAGACTACTTTATTTAAAGTTTAAATTTGGCTTACGATTAAAGATCCTGTTTAAATTCTTTTTTTACTTTCTCTATAAGAGAAGTATTGCGATCTTATAAGATTTTCCAACTGAAAATATAGTTTCGACGTCCTAAAAGTGTGAAGAAAATGTTTTTAGCGAATGGTGTGTGTGTATGTGAGTGTGTCCATATGAGTGAATAAAATATATCAAAAACAAAGAGTCCTAGGAAATTCAAACATGGTATTCCCCTGAGATAGCACAACCCATGTATGACCCAGTTTCGGTCAAAAAATCTATCAACCAGACATATTTTTTTTTTTTTTTTCACTTTGGCGCGATTGTCTCGAAACTCGCTCCCACAATTTTCTCTAAACAACGTAAACTATCTGCACACATAAACTTTGATTTGAAACATTTTCCAGAGAAAATTGAATTTTTGGGGGTTTCTGGGGGAACAATAACGTTAAGTTTCTTCTAATGTGTCACTAAAATATGATGTGTGGTTCTACCAACATATAATATTAATATAAATTAGAAGCACTGCTAGGATTCCAAATTTGTAAAAAAAAAATCGTTAACAGTAAGTGCGATTTTACTGTAGAATTATTGGAATTTTCTGGGCTACAACGGTTTTCTTTAAACGGTATGCATAGCGATCATCAAACTTATTTTTTAGCCATCGTCAAAAGTCAGTTCTCTCCGAAAATATGTTTTGAAGTTCCACGTATGGAAAAAATGAAATGTTTTCAGCGATTATCTGTTTGTGTTGTGTAATCAAACTTGAAGTTCGAACTTAGTATCAGCGCAGAATCCGTTAAGAAGCATTGATCAAAATCCACCAACTGGAAGCACTGGACCTTTAATCCACTAAATTTTTATTAAAGGTTTAGCGTTTTCTCATAAACTACTAATACGATTTTTTTTTTAAATCTTTCGCATTATTTTGTTTTACATTTTCCGGAGGAAAAAATTGCTTTTAGATATTGTTGGAGAGCTACTCAGATTTTATTTTTTTTTAATTGAAGACGCGTCTAAGGTCATTGGCGGCCGGAACTTTCTCAGTGCACTCCCGGCTTTCGGACAGTGTTTTCTCGTCACAGCCAACGCTGCCCATCACCGGAAAGTGAACTGTAGAGGCTCCTAGTATGAGCAAATATAAGGGCATTCGAACCCGGGACCTCTGCGTGGAAGTCCATGCGCTAATCGCTAGTTATGGAAAACAAATCGCTATGAAGTTAGAAATGTCATTCCAATATATTCTACGATACTGCTCAGCAAAAATATAATAAAATATAATACTAAGGAATTTTCAAAATTTTTCCCTACCAGTTATTCCAGTTGTTGTGGTTGGTTCCGCAGAGCTGGAAACCATCAGAGACATTTTCCGTAATAGCCTGCTTCTTTTTGTGGTCATCGACCGGTTTCGGGCGTTCACCTACCTTCAGGATATTTCCACTCAGGTATCATCACCCTACCCTTTTGACCTAGTTTAAGAGTTCAATTTTTTAAATACATTTAAAAGACTAGTCAGTGTGCAAACTGAATTTGCTCTGTGCAAGTCTTGTGTTTATCACACTCTTTGGCAAACGCATCCTGAAGATGGGCGAACGCCCGAAACCGGTTGATGACCACAAAAAGAAGCAGGCTATCATGGAAAATGTCTCTGAAATTGTTGTAGTTGTTTAAAATTATATTAAAACATTTTTATTCATATATTCGTATTTTTATAATAATATTTTATTGATATATTATATTCATAATTTGTTCATGAGAGATATAAAATATAAATAGATATAACAAGCAGCCTTTCAAGAGCCAAAAAAAAATGTATGTACTATTGCAATTAATACGACCGGTAACTGTACTATGAGTAACATAAGTAATGTATACGAGGTGAAAAATAATTTAATCATTTGCTGCCAACGTTTCGACCAACTTCTCGGTCTTCATCAGAGTTATATTTAGAAAAAAGAAAATAATAACTCTATAAAATACAAGCGGAAAATAACATATGTAAAAATATTAATTAACGATTGAAAATTAATTATTCTTACCTTCAAATACTACTGATTTTTATTCAATATTGTTGTTTACGACTATTGTTTGAAACTATGTACAATTGTATGAATATTTTCTTTGTTGAGGAATGACAAAATGGAATTTTGAAATAAAATTGGTGGGCTGTTACAATGTTTTCCTTTTGTTGAGTCATTGTTGCCATCTCTTTCGCTTTTTTGTTAATTTAATTATTTACAATAAACGTTGCTGGTGTTTTCTGAAGTCAGTTTTGATAAGCAAAATTATAATGTCCTCTGATATTTAATTTATTTTTAAATTAATTACCTATAAATTTTTTTTTTTTACCTCAAGGCACGTCAAAGATGCCTGAAGCCTTCTCAGTGCACTGCCAGCCCCTGAACAGTGTGCTGCAGAGAAAATATTCTATATTGGGCAGCACTGCTGGATTCGAACCCAAGACGAAGTCCCGGTAGAATGCTACCATTAAACTTATTCCTTGCGTATTAAAAAGGTCTTTAGTTTGTAATGTAATTTTGGTGTGATGTGTGTGTGTATTTGTAGTAGCACGAGCGGTTTCGTATTAGGGCTTGTAAGTATGTAAGTTTAAAAGAGAAAGAAGTATTAGCAATAATAAAGAAATCACCACTGTTAACAATAAATATATTCTGTTAAAATAATAACTACAACTTATTTGATATTATAAACTTATTTAATTTATTGTGAAACTGGCACTGATGCTAAGAGAGCGATTCCTGAAGTGTTCTGTTCTGGCTTTGGAAGCAGAATACCGACTTCGTTGTTTGAAGGCGGAAGTCTGACTGTCTACTCTTTGAACTGTATTATTTGAAAGCTGAAGGCAGACCTGTCCTAAGGAATGCTCTCTAACAAAGCAGTTGGCCAACTCGGACTGTATTAAATTTTGTGCCTTTGTTTCCCTACTAGCAATGACCCCAATTTTTCAGTACCTGACACTAAAATACACTCTTTTTGAAGGTAAATTTACTATTTGATATATTTTACAAAAGTATTTATTTTCATTGCTTTCTTCCACTACAAGTTCAAGTCAAAGGTCTTATTTTCTTTTTATGTTGAAAAGGACTGTAGTTTAATAATTACTATTTGTTTTAGTGTTATTAATAAGTTTTAGCAGTGCCATTCAAACCTTAATTTTTATTTAATTAAAAGGTGGTTTCCCTGCTTTTTTATATGTTTTTATTATACATTATTATGCATTATTTTCATTTTATTATATATTATTATACATTATACATTATTATATATATTTATTATACATATTATGTTTTTATTATGCTGTTTTAATTATACAATAATCAGCTGATTTAGAAAAAACGAAATTTAACACATTAAATTGAATTGATTGAATTAAATCTATTTTTTTTGCATATTTAGAGAGAACGGTAGCAAAAGAACTAAATAAAAAATGCTTATAGCAACAACTGCTACAAAATATTGTAAAATCTTCAAAAATTATTTGACATAATTTGAATTATTGGTGATAGAAATTCAAAATATTCACTAGCAAAATAATAAAATATGAAGATATATTGAATCAATGTGTTTACGATATGATGTATATACAGCGTTGTTTGTTCAATGAATGGAATAAAGAAGTGAAAAAGACGTGATCTATTCGCAAGAATAACAACAGCTAGATATGATTGGATACAATATTGAGTAATTGGTGCACGCTTTTCTTTCTAGTATGTGTGTGTGTACATGTCACGTTGTAAGAGACGGCAGATCCAGGTGGGAAGCATATGTAGTGGACATTCTCACCGAAACACTTCACACAATGTATTGTACTTGGAGCCATCAAATATGTTTAGCTAATATGATGTATATAAGCGAATTATTTATACTTATATATGTATAAAAAATAAGTTTAATAAACTTCAAAATTTTAATATAATAATTTACAAAACTGAATGAATACCTTTCTTAACTTCCGTAATTAGACGATTGACATAAATTAACCGTTAAATAATTTTACATAATCACAAGAATTAAAGAACACATTTCAAGAAGTTCACGCTATTATCTAAAAGAATATTGCTAATATCATTCTTATAATCCTTGTATTATCTATTTGATTCTGATGGGTGTACAATTGAATTTTAATGAGTAAATGATTTTGAGTGAATCATATTATGGACTTTCCCTAAATTCTAATTGCCCCTAACAATATAAACATATAAATAAAAAGCGTAATTTAAAAGTAAAGCGTAACGACCAATAAAACATCTATGGCAAGGCAGACAGTGATTTTTATTGGAGGAAATGTGATCAGCACATCGCGAATCCCATTGCATTGTTTCTGACAATGGCATGTAGTCTGCCTACTAAGTTCCTTCCTATTTATTACTAACGATGTGGATTCAACACCGATTGGTCTCCAACGGGAATCGAGCCGGGAGCACTCACACAAAAGCAAGAGCGTTATTATATTTATTGGGCACCTAATATTTAAAGTGCTAATTATGGCACCTGATGGTTCTTATTTTATAAATATCCGTTCATAAAGAAACCTTAAACAATTGTTTATCTACAAAGCTTCTCCAGACACCTTATTAGAAAATCTAAAAAAATAAATGCCTTGGAAAGGAGATAGAATGAATAGTTTTTTCAGTTTTCGCTATTTTTTTCTATAAAAACACGAACGAATTTCATTAACTTTGGTACACTAACTGAGAATATAAAGATTACCTTTGTTTGAATTTTTTGTCCTGAGAAATTCAATTAAACAAGTATCGGCAGAGAGAGGAGGTTACGCTTTCCTCCAACTGAAGATAAACATTTAATTAAATGCTTGAAGAATATTTGTCAATTTTGTTACAATTTTGTTGCTGCATTAAGAGCCCAGATGCTTTTTTTAACGAATTCTAAAAATGGATATCTTTTTTTTTTTTATGATATTAAACGAGAAAAATCTAATGTTATTTGCAGAGTTATTCAGTTGTTTGACGTTAAGAAATTTTCGTCTAATTTTCTTGACTTATTCTTTGTTTTTGTTTTTTTTCTTATTTTTGTTTTGAAATATTATTTTATGGAGTGATGAATGTAAATTTACGAATAATGGATTATTGAATAGGTGAAATTTTCCAATATGGGCAGATGAGAAAATCCAGCTATTATATATTGCACATTGAGCCAGACAATTTCATTTATCTATCAATAATTTCGATAAATGTGTGGTGAGGCTTAATGGGCTATCATTGTGAATATTTTTACAAAGAAATATTGAACGCAGACAGGTATCTTCATTTCTTATGTGAATTTCTCCCACGTATGCTTGAAAATGTCCAGCTCATAAATCGAGGATAGTAAGACGGTATCTCGATCGCATTTATCAGAATAAATGGATTGCCACACGAAGTCCTAGTCATTGACCCGCCCACTCTCCCGATCTGTGCCTCGGATTTCTTCCTCTGGGGATACCTAAAAAAAAGGAAGTTTATGACAACTTAAACCCTGTCACCTTGTGAAAGAACGAAAAAAAAAAAGAATTTCTGAAGAAATCCGTCTTGATTCTGTAATAAAAGCAGTCAATGAAAACTGGACCAAAAAAAGCGTATCTTCTGCTAATTGCCCTATTTTAAGCAACTATTGTGAATATATTTTTGCCTCATTTGACTATAAACTAAAAAACAATGTGGAATAATAGCAACTAGAAGGCAGAGAATTTCTTTATTCAAAATTGAATATCTAGCCTTTTTTTTTCATGAAAAAAAGAAATCTACTTCAAGAAGTCGTTTAAAAACATTGTGATCCAATTTGAGATAAGAAAGTTGGTTATGAAATTTTTTATTTCTGCAGATCAAAAACAATATTTTATCACATATCTGGAATTACTGAAAAAAATGAGGTTTATGTTGTCATTTGGATTTTTTCAACTGGCATATTTTCCAAGACGAGTGGGGGTAGATGGGAAAGATGATATGAGGGGTAGTATGTCGTACGGTCTGTTTTATAATTATTTACAAAAGGAAATTGTTTCAATTCGATAGCAAGTACTAACAACTACAGTTTATGTAATTTAAATGCCCCAGATGATTTATTTCATTTTATATTAAGCTGCCCATTATTTTCTCCATAAAGAAATAAATATATATCTATTTATATTTCACCCGATCTACATGAAACCAAAAATCTAAACAAATTACTTTGTATAGGTAGTAAAAGTAAATTTAACAATTTATATTTTTATGTAGTATATTCTCCGAACTATAGATATTTTATCAATTAACATTGAATTATGAAACAAAAATATCTATAATTTATATTTGAAAAGTTTGTTTGTATTGCACTTTACTAATTGTATGAGACAAGTGTAAAGTTTATGTTTACAATTTTCTAATATTGTAATATTTTTGTCTTTCTTTAATAGGTACTATGGTAGTACTCAACTCCTTTTGTAAGAGGATTACCCCCCAAAAAAATAAATTAAATACAAAATATATGGCGTAATATCGAGAAAATGAGAGAACACGCATCAGTTATGTACCATTTACTTATAAGTTTAAGTTCTCCGATATATGTATCATCGGATATATGATATAACATTGAAGGCAATTGAAGAAATATTGGAAGGTAGTAGAAAATTAGTATTTTATTTATTTTTTTTAATTTAAAGCGCGTCAATATCTATTTGCGCCCGGAGCCTTCTCAATGCATTGCCGGCTTCCAGACAGTGTTCTCTCGTTGCAGACAACACTTTCCATCACCGGACAATAAGCTGTAGAGGCTCCTAGGAAGAAAAAATCTAAGTGTAGCACAGCTGGACTCGAACCCGGTTCCACCGCGTGGAAGTCCAGTACGCTACCACTTAACTATTCCTTTCCCTAGAAAAATTAAAAATTGCCGTAAGAGAAAATTGTACACAGATATGTTTTTTCCAAAAATCACGAAAATTTAAAAAATCGCACTAATTTCGTTACGATCTACAATCCACCACCCAAAAATATAAGAATAAAGCTGATAAACTAATAGCTTCGTTTATTTGCATACAATTTATGTTATCTCCAACAATAAAATTGCTATTTTCCTGTTCTTCGATTTACAATAATTTAGATAAACATCTAGTGGTTAGAAAAAGAGGGTGTTGAGTTTTATTGTTTCGAAAGCAGATAATTTTGCCGAGGATTAAGAAGTTAAAGTTAACAAGTAATTGAAGCTAATTCTCAATTGTTTTATTTCATTCTTTAAAGGAACACACATAAAAAAGTAAACGATAAAATCCACTTTGGCGGGTAACACTATTAATGAATACTAAATTATGAAGATAAATTCTTCTGTTTTGACCAGTGAACAGTCCCGTTTTTATCAATTAAATAAAAAAAAACTTGTATGTAAATACTTACCAACAGATCGTTTTTCCAGTCACATAGCATTCATTCTGGATGTACTACTTAAAATTGATGAAAATCTATGCCCCCACTTACCTGGAAAAAAGAAGAAATACTAAATAAAATAAACAAAATATGTATGTATGTAGAAATTTTAAAATGATCATTATGAACAAAGATATTGCATGTCATTAATAAAAATAAGATCTTTATTTGAAATTTAAAAAAACCTTCAAGTTGTCATTTTAAATAAAAATTATTACACATAATTATTATTGTTTATTAATTCAATATTTCTTTTGTATATGACACATATTTATATTTGCATATAGTTTATTTGCATTAATAATATGGAAATAGTTCTATGATTAATCATTTTAAAAGAAGAAAAGGTATATTTTTGATGAATTAATTTTTAATTAAATATTCTGATGAAATATAACCTTTTTTTTTTTTTAAATAGACCACATTCACAATCAAATTTAGAGTTAAAAATCTGCCACCTAATGACCGAATGTGGCCTTCTTACTATAAATTAATTTGAAAGATTAAGTTCAAATTTTTGATATTTTTGACTTTGATACACTATCAAAAAAATAAAAATGTAGAAACTGAATTTTAGATTTCTTTGAAATGATAATACATTCAATTTATTGAAATTTTGGGAAATATATATATATATATAAAATTTATATTAAATAGCAGCTTGAAAAATTAAGTAGTAACGTTCCTTTGGATCCCTGAACATGTAGGAATAAATTATAACGAAGCCGCGGACAAAGTAGCGAAGGAAGCAGCACTACTGCCAAATAAACAACAATTCATTCTGCCATCTGGTTGGAGAAATCACCTGAAGAAAGAGCTAACTGCTCTATGGAAGAGAGTATGTGAATTCATGCCAACTCATGACGTCATATCGAGCTGTTCGACGAGAAGAAGTTGTATTGGCAAGATTGCGCTTAGGCCATACTTTGCTAACACACAGATACCTGTTTCGTAGTGAGCAACCGCCGATATGTAACGTTTGCAAGGTACCATTGACTGTCCGCCACATTCTAATTGAATGTCCACAATATACTAATGCTAGAGAAAAATTGAATATGCCAAACAATCTGATAGAGGCACTAAATGATGATGAATGTAGCGTAAGCAAAACAATACAATTCCTTAGAGACATTCAACTATTTAATTTGGTATGATAATCTGAGCATGTAACAGAAATTGCACTTGGAAAGACTGGTTGGATGAAAGGTGTGATTAAGTGCATACACTGACTGAACGTCAGGGGCAAAGGACCTTAGTTGTTTGTGACCCTTCAACAAAAACAAAACAAACAATAGCAAACAATCAAATTTAGAAATAAAAATCTGCCACCTATTGACCTAATATGGCCATCTGATAATAAATTAACTTGAAAAATTATGGTTCAAATTTTTGATATTTTGGACTTCGATACACTATCAAAAAAAAACAAAAATGTAGGTACTGAATTTTAGATTTCGTTTGAAATGATAATATATATCATTTTATTGAAATCGTGTGATATTTTTATAAATATATGTGATGTATATTAAAATAGATTTACATTAAATGATTCTGTTTTAATGTGTATTCTGTAGCAGTAAATAAATGCACATAATACTTCAAGTGGAGTAGGCTGAAATAATGCTATTAAAAAATAAACAAACAAAAACACACACACACACACACATATATATATATATATATATATATACATATATATTTCTAAAAACATTTTTCTCTTAATCTGTGGTTCCAAATCGGCATATTTGTGGTGAAAATACAAATGCGCAAATCTGACGCGTTTCTCTGATAACTCTGATAATAGTATGAAAAAATAATATAAGTTTTACATATGATTTAGAAAAAGTAGTCAATTTATTGCCAGTAAATTCATTTATTACAAAACATTCATTCATAATAAAGATATGTGTCATAAGTCGGAACATAATAATGCAAAGTTTGGGTTGGTAAATCGTATTGAGTTTATTTTGGGCGTGCTATTCGCTAAGTGAGATTTATCACATCTTAGTTAAAAGTTTTCTAAATGTAAATTAAATTTCTTATATAAATGTTATGATCAGTTAATAAATTAGTGAAATCATCAACCAAACCTTGTACATAAACTGAAAATAAAAAAACTAATTTCATTGCTCAGCAATAGGAATGAATTTCTGGACTTATAATTTTTCTATCTGGGGCCACCAACAAATTATAAAGTAAAAATAAAAGAAAGTAAACTTTTAAGTAAGCGATAATAACTCAGCAACTTAATGTAATTGGTTTTAAAACTCATTAATTCAACTCATTGGTTCATATAAACTCATTAAAAAAAAATATATATATATATATATTCTAGGGATACTGAATTTACATACTAAGATAACTGAATTTATTAAAATGGAGATTATTCGAGGGAGCTAAACTAAATCATTTAATAATATAACAAAACAAAAAGCAGAACAAATAAAGGAAGAAAGAAAGCAAAGCAGTGAACGTATATAATGAATTAGTAGAAGTGATGGTAGGTAAAAATTAGGAATGGGCATATGAATAAATATCAAACGATTTTAATAAACTAACTCCAGATATAAAGTGTCAGAAAGAGATATGATTATAATCGAATGATAACTGGTAAAGAATAAATCGTATATAATTGGTTGACAATTGGTTGTAGGTGTGAGTTAGTTGTATGTAGTAGTAGTAGTAGCCTATACAGGTTTCTTGGAATGACTATACTAAAATTACAAAAGGAACCGTTATAGAATTCATAATAATAAGAATACACCTGTGAATGGGATGACAGGAAGACGATTCGTCATTATCTATCCTGGTCAGCTCTGCTAGAAATCGATGTAAATGACTCTAATCGATTTATAATGAAGGGGTTTAGTATCGATGGTGGGCGTTAGTGATGAAGCTTTTAAAACTTCAAAGGTTCATTTCACTTCTACTCATTCACATTTGTACCTCACTCCTACACATTACAAAAACTAAACAATAAAAAAAAATAAATAAACAAAAAATAATAATAAAAAATAGAAATATGCCGTTGATAATTGGCCAATAAATCAGTGAACGTGGAATTACGTCCTGTCTTTCTTAAGTTGTCTAGGGACAATGGACTTGTGGTGACTAAACCATTATATGAAAGAACATGCCTTACTGTCAACCCTTCATGATGACTGATTGTGAGAACTGTCTTTAGAACTCCCAGGAGTATGCACTGAACTTAAAGACCCTACTACCTAGCTCGCCATGGGATTACAAAACTAGCTACCGTAAGTACTAATGGCCAAGTCCCATAAGGGATTACATACTTATGTGCCATGACATTTCCCGTTAATGTCTTATGTATATTTTACTTTTTTTGAAAAATTTTTACAAGGCGTCAAATTAACAATATTACTACCTTCTACAAATGGCTGAACAATGTTTTCATATAAAACCTTTGTAAACCTTTTTCACAATGAAAAACTCTATTATTTAAAAACTACGATTATTTCTACTGAAAGAAAATTCATTATTATTAAGGATTTAAATATACATATAACCAATAAATCATACATTATATATCAAAGCTATAATAATACAATATAAATTCTATACAAATATTATTATTATTAATCATTATTATTATTATTATTGTATACAGGTACTGATGAAGATTATGTAATATAATCGAAACGTTTACCTTTAACTAGAATTTTTTTCATTCACCAATACCCGAAAATCTATAAATATATTATTATAATTTTTTTTTTAATTTATGGCACGTCAATATCTAAGTCATTGGCGCCCGGAGACTTCTCCGTGCACTGCCGGTCTCTGCACAGTGTTCTCTCGTTACAGACAACACTGTCCCCCATCACCGGATTGTGAGCTGTAGAGGCTCCTAGGAAGAAAAAATCTAAGGGTACAGAGCTAGACTCGAACCCGGGTCCTCCGCGTGGGAGTCTAGTACGCTAACCACTAAGCTATTCCCCTTCCCTATATTATTATTATTATTATCGTTGTATTACATTAATGAATGGATAGCTCATGCATATATATGGAGGAATACGTAGGGGTACAATAATAGAATAATAGACATTATTCGAAAAATGTTATTAGAAACTATCAGAAATCGCTCCAGTGGTTCCGACAGAAACTTTATAATAAATAGATATTCACATAATTTGCATTTTCTCTATGTGTTTTTTCATATATAAATACATTATATATGACAATATATATATAATTAGATAGTTAATTACTGGCTGATAAACTTACACTCGAAACGACCAATTACTCAGTAGAGTGATATCCATGTAAAGAAATAACAGAATCAGAACAATGTAAATTGCATTTAATGTGAGTGTTTTAAATCAGATTTCTTTTTAAAAATTCAAAACATACTATTATGTAGTATTACTATTATAAAAGGCATTCAAATATAAGAATTCACAAATTAGCGATCTAATAAAGAGAACGAAAAAAAAACACCAGTTCATTTAAAGTCGTTTGATCGAATGATCGTACACATTTTTACAACGGTACGGTAGAGTACCGTTCTACTGGGGCCATTTCTGTATTATGAGATAAGGATATTATAAGGTAAAAGCCTTTATGGTGTTTCAAAAAAGAAAAAAAAATGAAATCATTACAGCTTACTTCAATTTCGTCAAGCTATAAAAATTTTGTACTGTTATAGCTACTAGAATAAAAGGAAAATTAGTATCGTAAAATAAAATTAAATAAACAAAAAAAAAATATAGTGAAAATTAGATTAACTCAAGTATACAAAATACAATTTTATATATAATTTGTTAATGGAATATTGAGTACTACAAAATACGAAAGAAATAACAATTGAGGAACTATTTCTCATGTAGAAGAAATAGCTAAAAACAGATTGTTATCACATTATAGATTTCTAGAGCAATATTCTAGTTTATCAATATTTGGGAATTTTCTCGAAAATGACTGCTCAACGATTTTCTTTTAAACTTGGAATGTTAACTGCAAACAAATATAAAAGAACAGGAAACTCAAAATTCGCCGTTTGCCCCTGAACCTATTTCACCATCAATTGTCAATCTGAAGATAATATGATCTGATTCGTTGGCACAATATTTTTTTTTGACACCACCAGGTTTATAGAAGCTCTATAAAAATCGTGATGAAATGTAGCCGTCAGTCGGAAGAATTGAGACCAAACTAGTACGCTAAATGTACCTGTATATAAGGTGGCTACAGACTATGCATGTATTCGCGATTCGTGATGCGTGATGCGTGAATCGCGGGCAGTTTACGAATAGTGTGTAGGGACTTGTTTGTTAAAAATCGATTCATAAACAACATGATTCCTGTGTGCACAGTAATTCGCTCTAAAGAGCGGTAAATTGACGAATATCAAAGGCTGCGCAACAGCACGAACCGCTGATTCGCCAAAGTTCGGGCTGTGTTTGTAGTTAATTCGTCCATTCGTTGTGCGCGCTAGTTTATTCGTTATGTTTACATTTAATTCCGCGTTTTTTTTTGTTTTTTTTAAGGCTAATTAAAAACAATGGCCGAAGAAGATAACAGGCAAGAATACGATTGGTCTGATTTACGCTTTTTCGTAAAGAACTGACTCTAGAGAATGAATCGTATGAACTTAAATTATTAATTACCTGCCTCTATTTTTGAATAGTGATACACTCCACCATCTGCGTTTTTTCCGTTTGTTTAAAAACTTTTTCTTCTTTTGCGCCGTGATTATAAAAACAGCACTAGCTATTGCCAGATCATCGTCACTCTCCAAAGTTTCAGAGCAGAAAAATATACATACAATTTAAAAATAATATACATGTACTATATAATTAATTAATATAATTACTATATAATTAATATATAGGCTTTGCTCGTGCTCACAAATTTCTCTGAACTAATTTGAAACTGCGAACAAACATGGATAAATCACGCATCAAGCATACGAATCTTGAATAAACGCATAGTCTGTATGCTTTGTTTGCGAATTACTACGAACTGCAACGAACTGGACGAATCAGGCATCGCGCATCTCGAATCGCTAATACATGCATAGTCTGTAGCCTGCTTAACGGAGTTGATGAGGAGAGAAATTAGGTTAGATTAATTAGACGAGATATGAAGACACTATTATAATTTAGCTATAAGTTTACACAAAATGCACTGGACTTGTTTATAGAATAGAAGGTGAGAGTAGAGGTATGACACGATGCGATGTATATGGTTGAATCTGATAGATAGACGTCTGGATCTCTCACTGGCTTATATACAGGTTCTCCCCACTCTAGCCTGCTCTGGTCAGAGAGTACCAGAGAGAGTCTGTTTTCTCTCGGTCGGGCTTGTGTTCTCTCTCTTGCCGTTATATGTAGTACTCTGTTCTTAGACACTTGACCTTAAATCGTTTACCCAAAGCAATCTAATAGTATATGAACGGAGAGTTTATTCCTTAAACTCATTTGTCAGAACAATGATCTTCACTATAGGGCCTTTCTCAGACCATACCGAAGCACCAGGAATGGTTTCGATTCAAACTGTACACTATCCTCGGAACTCGGAGCCTGCAAGCCTACAATCCCTTTTGGCATTGCAAAATAACAGCTCTTTACATTCCCCCCCAAAAAATCGATAAGAAGCTTATGTTTTATTTTGTTCAAAAAAGTCTTTACAACAATAAATTGGATTGTACATCAATATGATTTTTGAATCTTAAGCTTCTTATATCTGAATAATTATTATTTTGATATTTCAGCATTCGAATTGAGTCTATTGGCATTTTTTCCGGCACACAGTGCTTCTGAAAGGGCTGGAATGAAAGATATTAGAAAAAACAGCCAATATAGAAGAACTTTAGGGAATGGAGTTGAAAAAGCCATTTAAATCTCGACACCTATGAAGCAGCGGTGTTAGAGTTGCCGATTAAGCAGTAGAAATAGGATTAACTAGCTGAATTTAAGCGACGAATTTTCCTATTAAGTTACAGAATTGCCTTGACTGCTTTAGTCCTATTTTTTTTTTTTTTGCAGAAAGAATAAACAAGAAAATGGACGTCCAAACAGAACGGAATGAAGAAATAGTGCAGCACAAAATAGATAATTTAGTCTGAATGATGGATGGAATACAACTAATTCACAAATTACACTCTAATGAGAACATAACAAGGCATGAAGAAACAGATAATCTATATATATATTTAGAACAAAAAAAGAGGATAGTAGAAAATTGGAATATGATTAGTAGAGCGGAGGCGGTATGTTTTAGTTTTATGTGTAACTACGTGAGGTGTAAATATTAATAACAATAGGGTCATCAAGATCAACCTTTCCCTTCCATACTTACATATATATATATATATTTCTTCTAGAAGTAATAAAATGGTTCAAGGGAATATTGTCTCCTGATTATGCATAATCATGAATCAATACAGAAACAATGTATATATAGTGAATAAGAGTGTACGTATATATATATAAGTATTCTTAAGGCCCACATAATTTAAAGTAAGCGTGGGCTATGGTGAATGCCCCGGAAAATAATTAATAATTCAGACGGCTGCATATTATTACTTAGCTATTTGCAAATTTACACTACAATCTGTAGTAGAGGGCGAGTGTAGGAGATAAGGGTGGTTCCTTTGTGACATCATGCAACATTGTCTCTGTATTTAAAACTATTATACAGTACCATGTTCATGTACAACCAGTTATTATAATAAGATATTAATAAAGTGAGTACAATGTAAATGTAATAATTAAAAAATATTCAAGTCGTATATAGATATTTGACACAATGGCCCAGAATGTAACTAACAATGTTTATATATAAATTGCTTAAATTAGATTAATGGGTAATGCAGTCTCTTATAGCTTTCGGAGGAGAAAGTGATACAGCGCCAATAGACTGCTGTAAAAAGCAGCTACCAAGTTGAAAGCTGAATCTCTTCAAAACTCGCAAATACCATTGCAAGCAAGAAATAAAAATTGCTTATTCATAGTAAAATATCGAGTGGGAAAAATGTAATATCCACCTACCCAGTAACATTTCTCTATTAAAGGTTGTTTTCCTTAACTTAGGGGGTAGAATAGAATCGGGGGGGGGTAGCCTCATTCACTGCGACCTACAAATTGAGGTCTATTGTTTCCTTAACTTAAATGTCAGTCATTTCTCAAAGATCCCACAAAAAGTTTTCTTATTTTTGTCGCAAAAAGGTTCAGAATAAGGCTTCGTTTACTTGGATATCTCTGTATCCTGGCATCATGTTTCTCAATGGGCTACTGAGGTATCCTGCCGCTCGATTCGGCATTCTAACATTGTCATAATATGACGCAATCAGCTTCAATGGGCCTTTATTAGGAGGCCCAATTGCCGGAAAAGATTACACTTCTATTCATTGAATCTTTGTTCCTTAATTACTGAACACAGCTCAAAATTGCGCATATTTCATCCTGAAAATAGGTTGGTATACATATAAGAGAAACAATGATGTTGAAGACGATATTCTTTGACGACTATTCCTATACCGGAACCTAGCTCTGGGGTGTGAGATACACCAAGATTTTTTTTTTACTTGAGAACATTAGAATGTAACTAAAATCAGTGGACGAAATTATCATCCAGAAGTTAGATCCTAAGTGGTGTATTCGGTTCATCAATTCTTGATATAAAAAAACAATATCTATTAAGCTCCTCAGAAGGAGAGAAACCACATAAACCAGGGGCTGCTACTGCTTCTGCGAGTTTCACAAATGCGACATCAGCAAGATGCTGTATACATGTGAAGTTGTCCATCTAAAAAGGTCCTAAAATTGCAGTCTTCCAGATACGGCCTATAAAGGCACGGAATATGTTATTATGCCGACCTACTTACAAAATATATCAAATAATTATTGCCACATAATACCTAATAGGATGAGTTAAAGTATTATATATAATTTTGTCCTCAAATAAATCAATTAAATATAAACATTTATTGAAAAATAGGAATACTACAATTTCCAAGTAAAATCCCTTTGTGGAAAAATTTAAAAATTTTAAATTCATAAAAATTTCTTACAAGATCAATACAATGTAAAAATTAAATACAAATTATTATTTGTTTATCAAAAGTAAATGATCTAAAAGTAAGGGAAAAAAGACAACAAATGATTCATACAAACCATATGGAGCAATTTTATTATCTCTATTCGGAAAAAGTAGAATATTATTGGTTGAATATTATAGATGTTATGGTTAAATAAATGTCAAATGGTCAAGTAATAATGAAATCATAAACATTTAACTGATAACTGTCTGAAGTAGTCGTTCAAATATATTGGATTATTTATACCATGTTAGTATGTAATGTCTCTATTTTGTATTTATAAAAGTACTTAATTCTGCTAACCATAGGGAGGGGAATGAAACTTATACTTCCATTTTTATATGATGCAATAGATTGAAATGAATTAGCAATAGATAAGGATTAAGATAATGCAATTGCATATAAGTAAGGGGTAACCAAGCAAATCATACATCTATATGAAATGTGTTGAATATTTTAGTATATTATCGTATATGATTCGCTACTTACTTTACTGGAATGTGTGAATTACGCAAACATTTTATATGTATTTTATAGTAATAAAATAAAGTAATGATGGAAGGAAATCTATAACATGATATTTAAATATTTAAGCTATTGTAAACGTGAATTTATGCAACATAAAATGTAATAAAATACAATATTATAAAACCAATTGTGAACCCGGAAATTTGACGGGTGTTCATAATAAAATAATAATAATCTCTCACAGTTACAGTGCTCCTTAGTCTAAAAACAGATCAATTATTTCAATTATACAACAAACTAAAAAGAAAGTTGTATTTTTATTCTGAAAAGCATTTTCTGAGACTTTTCCCCACAAAAATGATTCTTAGTGATTTAAATGTTCGCCTCTATTACTATTCAAAGTTGGAATTTTTAGCAAAAGATTGATTGCTTTTAATAGAATTAATTGGAGGTAAAAACAATCGCTGTTGATGCGCCCATAAACAAAAAAAAATAATTGGAGCTAAATCATCATTACAATAAAGTAGAAAAAACATTGTTGTGTGAACTTTAATACTAGAATCATTAAAAAAAAAAAATTAAACCTAAGAGGTAGAACTTGACTCCAATCCGGGACATCTGCGTGGGAGACCAACGCGCTAACCACTGAACTAATCCCTTCATTGTGTATATATACATTACTTTTTTTTCTAGAACAATTAAAACTATTTAAAACAAGATATACTAGTAAGGCTGTACGATAACCTCTTAAAGATTGCAAACGGAAAGATTAATCGTCAGAAAGATTTGAGAATATTAGGTTAAAGTTAGGCAAAATTATATTATGTTTTCTGATATTTCATTTATTGCTGTATAATTTAATTATGAAAAAAGTTCAAACAAATGTTTAATTTAAGAACTTCTACAGTACTTTAATATAATTTAGCAATTTCATCCAAATTATAAAATTTATTTAATTCCAAACTGGCATTACTATCATTTCTTTTACCTATAGAGATTAAAACTTTAGCCAATGACATTAGTGGAATTATGTCATCATAATTCAGATATTGTAGAAAAAAATTAAGTGTTAAAACAAACGCACATCCAGGGGGGTTTTCATTTAGTCGCCTCTTTACGACAAGCAGAGATTACTGTGGATGTATTATTACTTCATATCCGCAGGGAAAATTACATTTTAATTACAATAAATATATATTTCTATTTCGTATGTAGATATTAAATCAGTGTAAAGTAAATGGGTGATGATAAAATAAATGAGTGTAAAGAAATAATAAATGAAATAAGCAAACGTTATAAAAAAAATTCAATATATAAGAAATTTAAATGTATCCATGAAATTTAATTCTAATTATGATTTGAGTGTAAATAGGGGGAAAAATTAGTTCAATTAAACAAAACTTAAAAATATAGATAATAACAGAAAAAATTATTTTATTTTGCAAAAAGGGACTTAACTTTTTAATTTCTATTTTTTCAATTTATTGTCTATTTAACACATTTAAGTAGATTATTAACAGCACTCTATCCTTTAAAGGTGCCAGGCTTAAAGCCGATTTGTTTATATATTATAACTATGTAAAAAAAAAAGAAAAAAAAAGTCAATTTGTAAATCAAAACAATAAATGGCTATTAATATTATTAATTGTTAAGAGAAGAGTTATATATTTATCAATTAAAAAGGACGATTTCCTCCTCTCTGAATGTTATTTAAGTAAAGTGATTTAAAAAAAAAAAGCAACATTTGACTAAGAGTTGAAGTATCAGAAGTGGAAAAGAAGAAGAAATAAGAATGCAAACTTACGTACACTTAAAGTAAATAGAGTTAGATTTGTTTGTGTAAAAGGTTTGTAAAAGTTATTAATTAATATTTGTCACTGAGTCATGTAATAAAGACGGGTTATAATAAAAGAAACAGACATAAAACACATTTAAGGGCTGTGTTTATGATCTGGCTAATCTATAGGAAGGTGGTTCAACTTTTATATACGTATACGGTACATGTAATCATCACTTAGTATTTATTTTCAACACACAGTCATTAAGTCCACCTATCTACTACGTAGGTGGATGGAAGTAGTTTCAAAAAAAAAAAACTCTAACGAGATGGTGAACTTGAAAAATTCCCAGCAAACCGCGCGACCTTTCTACTATGTAATGCAGACACGGTGGTTTCTTTATAATTAATCAAGTTAAGTGCTTAACACACATTTATAAAATACTATATATCGTCAATATAAATCCGTTAAAGTTATATGTGTTAGTATTTTGTTTCCATGATTTGCACTATCACTTTACCAGAGTCTTTCATTTTTTTTCCAGCGCTAACAAATGGTTAGCTTGCTTGGACTAAAACCATTTAAACACAATATTAATGACAGATAACTGCGACAATATGAGAAACAAATGCAAACTAAGACTAATTGTAAACATATTGTTTAATCCTTTAATAATTAATTTGTCGTATAATGTATATACTATGACGGTAAAACGATATCAAAAGATTTGAACGATGAGAACTAAAAATATATGTACATCTCAAAATTGAACTAATCTTAGGTTTCAATATTTTATTGGGAGAGTTTTATTGTAAATATGATCGCAGATTTGATGGAGTTGTAGTTGAGGAAGTATGAACAGTAAGTAGAATTAAGAAAAGCACTTTTATTAGTTTAAGCACTTTTAATGGATGAATCTTTTTACGGAACGGACGGTTGGGCTATTATAACTTTCGACTACCAAATTACCACCTAAGCTGCCCATTGCTCCCACCAATATCTCCCAAAAACTTATTTATGTTCGCTAATTACAGAACTTAATTCTTTAAAATTACAACATTACAATGTTTAGTTAGGCTGACTGTCAAATGGTAGTAGGGATATCATTATTATTCAAGGAAGGGGAGGGCAAAACCCTACGTTATCCAAAGCCTCCCTGGGCCCCTAAGGAATAACAACTACTGGATCTGGAACAAAAGTTCAGGCCCAGGTTTTACCTATCTAAGTTTCACCATAGACCGAACAAATCGGACCAAAACCTTAAAAGGACATAGCTTAAGATCCTCTACTGATATCCTAATCCGGCCGAAGGTCCTAAACCCAATCTCCTCACAGCCCGAAAAATCCGTCATTAGATGCAGGGGTGTTTCCTCCTTCGTCTCACAAACTCTACAAAAGGGGTCATGCATGAGTCCCATTGTATAGAGATGTCTCCTTAAGCCACAATGCTCAGTGAGGAAGCCAACCAGATGCCTGAGGGAGAGGTCCGTGAAAGACATCGGATCCCGCTACTCAAAGTTCCGTCCGGGCCCCCAATGAGCATCTTAGTCTGCCGACAACCCACTGCACTCATCCATAAGGATGAGAGCTGCGAGGACATCCACGTCTAGAAGCCTGACAAACATGTGCCAGAAGACACACCAACAGCAGCTCGGGACCAATGAAAGGGAGAGAGGCACCTAATTCGGCAAACCTATCCACCTTCTCATTCCAAAGATTCCCATGTGACCTGGGACCCAGACAGAAGCACATCCTTCAATGAAGAAAGATCTTCCAGTTTTTTAGAACATTCCAACACCATCTGGAAGTGAAGACACATGAATTAAGCGCCTTCAACGCAGCCTGGCTGTCCGAGCAGATACAAACACCTTTTAAATTAGTGTTATGCACCCTCTCATCCAAAATACAACAAAGAATTGCATAAGCCTCAGCCTGGAAAACGGTTATAGGGATATTTTTGTATATCTCTCTAGGTATGATCTGGATATGGCCAGATGGGTGGGAAAACACGTGTTTGGGTTGTTAAAGGGCAATTTTTCTTACAGTGGACACAACACGTGGGGGTCTAATCTTTAAACTCTGTTGTTGGAGGGAGATTTACTTTACAATTAACTAACCAAAATAGAATATAAAATACACAAAATAAATTTAAATAAAATTAAATAACGATTAAACTAACATTTAAAATTCATTCATTCATTTAAAATTGAACGATTTTTTATAATTAAGTTTTTATATCTATGCATTCCAGTCATTATTTCACTTTTTCACGTTAGTTTCACTTTTAAATGTTAGTTTAATCGTTATTTAATTTTATTTAAATTTATTTTGCGTATTTTATATTCTATTTTGGTTAGTTAATTGTAAAGTAAATTCCCTCCAACAACAGAGTTTAAAGATTAGACCCCCACGTGTTGTGTCCACTGTAAGAAAAATTGCCCTTTAACAACCCAAACACGTGTTTTCCCACCCATCTGGCCATATCCCTTGACCTAGTTTAAGAGTTTAGTTTTTTAAAAATACGGTTAAATCAGTTAGTGTGAAACTAAGTTTGCTCTGTGCAAGTTTGTGTTGTCACACTGTCTGAAAAACACATCCTGAAGATGGGCGAACGCCCGAAACCGGTCGATGACCACAAAATGAAGCAGGCTACCACGGAAAATGTCTCTGATGCTTTCCAGCTCTGCGGAACCAACCACCACAACAAACATTTTTTTGTGTTCAGGACCCAATAACATAGAAACTCAATTCGAAAATCTTGCCTGACCGCAACAGTTCTTCTTACTAGGAGTAACAGAAAGTAAAATATACTTATATATATATATAATAAAAATATTCGTTTAAAGCAATCATAGTGATAGGATACAAAACTAATATCTAAAATGAACATCATTGCAATAATAATCCAACCAGGGGCAACCTCAAAAGTCAAAAGTCACCGACAGAGCAGAGCCGTGAAAACAATTTCGCTCGCCTTCTACAATATTGTAGGATTTCAAAAAATATCTCTGATAAGACCAAAATTTTCGAATTGAGATTCATTACTTTCACTGTACAGTAACGTGTGTATAAAATTTTCTACCTTTCCAATAGTTCGTAAATCCTTTATCTTTTGTTTTGTCCTTTCCCAAAAACCAGACTACCCAATATTAGCTGAAGATGGCCGAGATTTTCCTTGGTGATACAAGATACTAAATAAATAATATTTTCTGGAGACTTACTATTGGACGATTATTCACATCACGTCTCCCTTATAAATTAATCCGTTTACTTTGTGCAGCACTCTTTGTATTTCCCATTGTTAATTTCAAGTAATGAATTAAAAAAAAAAAGAAAAGAAGATACATATTTACTTTTTATATAATTTCAACTTGAAGATAGGGCAATGTGTAGAGCGCTATATCATTGGCTGGTTAGATACTAGTCGCCACACACATATACTCGTCCTAAATGTCCAGTATGTAAATTACCGCATAGAAATAGCTCCCAATCAGCAAGGAGACAACTCCTCGAGGCTGTTAGGCGGTCCTCAGTCGGCCCATTATAATCATCTCTAGTCAACACAGAATAAATGGGCCAAATCACTTAGAACTGCTAGTATTATATATATACGCAATTATTATTCCTTATAGGCAAATAAAATTGCATGTAGATACTTAGAATAAATATAAAATAAAATAAAAATCTAATATAAATCAAGATAACTGTTTAGGTCGTGCAGAGATGATATTTTATCTGATATCTGATTCAGCTAATTGAATTGTTTAAATAGACGGATAGTAGCTATAATTAATAATTTCTCCTCTATTGCTACACATAGCAATTGAACAAATAACAAAAACTAAATAAACATAAATGGCACGTAGTCTACATTCTGTTGAAAAACATATGATAAGATCTATGAAAATAACAACTGAAGAGGAAGGAACAATTCCATGTTTCGAAAATAAAATTGAAGACAAATCATCAGATTTTTAATTTAAAAGAAGACTGACATATATTTGAAAAAAATATTAGGTCTATTTGTGCGTGACTAAATAAAACTTTGCAAACGACCATTCCATAGTTTAACTGGGTTGTATTTGTAATGGAGTCGTTTGATATGATTCCTGATGTAGTAGCTGTCTTGAAGAGGGCGGAAGTTAGTAGAGAGATTGTGGAAGTTAGTGCATCGAGTTATTAATACGTATTTTATAAAAATAAACTGTATTTTAACAATAATTTTAACGTATAAATGGTAACTAATAACTAGCAAAATACTTAGGAATAAATAGAAGATAAATAAGTAATAAATTAGAATGATAAAATAAACGACCTAAGATGCACTACTAAAAGATAATAAGTTTAAATGAAACTGTGTATAGTCGCGTAAACTGCTGCTCGTGTATATAGCGACGTGCTCGTATAGTCGTATATGATATAATGCTCTCGTCGTTGTATATGATAGAGTTTATATATCGGTGTTGGCCACACTCACACCAAGACATCTGTCCTAGTGTGCGACCTTGTGCGACCTTCGTAGTTTGCTGACCTTATTTAGGTCAGTGGCCAACCTTATCGGTGCTTGCTTTGATGTAAAGTATTGAAAAGGGCTTTGTTGTTTGTTTGGCCGGCAATGTCTTGAAGACGGCGGCCTGCTAGGTCGATGGTTATAAATTGCTCTTTTATTACAGCCATCCTTTGCAAAGTGGAACCACTTTGACATTGGTATGACTTTCCATGTCATTACATATTACTATTATTATTAAACTGTATTTTACTTTAAGGCGCGGAGGTCTAGTTGCAGACAACACTGTCCAACTCTGATAATGAGCTGTAGGCTCCTGTGAAAAGAACATCTTAGGGCAGCATTGCTGGACACAAAGCCGGGACCTCCGCCGGAAGTCCAACTCGCCACCAATGAACTAATCCCTTCTCTTAACTGCTAGAATTTTATAGAAAAAAATCCCAGCAGAGAGAGAGAGAGAGAGAGAGAGAGAGAGACAAAATTAAGAATCTCACTCGCTACTTAAGCTAGACTAGAGTGGGAGACTCTGTTTATATATACAGTTGCGCTAGTCTACAAGGGACAATCTTTAGAACAGGTTATACAGCAGTTACAACGCGTCAACAACCAACTACTACCTTTCTCTTTACTCAGTCTAAATCTCTCGCTACCTGATTACTACATACATGTAATCTGGCAGTTTTGTGTCTCTATTTATCATACAGTGTTCGGCATTCATTCTAGCTTATTTCATAGAAACCCTTCCTCACTCATTTTTCTACTTCTAAAACCTATTATAAAGCCAATTGAGATATTTCGAGAATTTGATAAGAGCCATCCTAGATTTCCCTTGAAGATTTAAATAACTAAACCGAAGATACACACTGCTAGCACCTAATCTACAGCTAACCGCTCAAAACCTAAACGAGAATATCAGATGATTTTTTTTATTGGCCGTTAGTTGTAAGATGAAAACAAGAATTTGTTGGCTTATCGACCAATTAAAGGTAAAAACAAAAAACAAAAAAGTAATTTTGTAATTGTTACGGTACATACATAACGGTCCCCCCTTCTCCTGGCTTTCAGCACTACAACATACACCCTTTCATTACAGACTTAGCAGTCCCACAGAAATCACACCTATGGATTTTGTTTTTTGTTTGTGTTTTGTGTTATTTTTTTTTTTTTTTTTTCCTGAAGAAGGCAAACAAAGTTTGTCGAAACGTCGAACTTGTTAATTATTAAAAAACGATTACAAAATTACATTTTTTGATTTTTTTGTTTTTTACCTTGATTGGTCGATAAGCCAACAAATTCTTGTTTACATGTAACCGAGAAAAGAAACGACAAAGCATGCATCATTTATGGTACATACAAAGTCATGCAAACTTGCAAATTTATGGCATGGTCAAGAGAATCTTTATTAAAATAATATACAAACTCTCCGATATAAGATACTACCCGTCATATTGTTCACTCATTTATTACAATCTGTTCAAGATAGAATACCAAAATAACAATTGTAACTGATGATATTGTACCTGAGATTTCATCCAAAGCTCACATCACAATCTCTTATTTTTTAGAAATAAATATCCCTTTTGTTTTCCAAACATCGACTTCGGCTGGAATGTCGCTGAGCCCGCGTTATATGTTGGCACAGTTCATGACAATAAATGTTTTGGAAAGATGGCCTACAAACAGTTGGGTGATTATCTCATGATGAGTATATCTAAATATTGATACCTTTAAAGTATTAAAATTAATAAATCAGTGATCGAATAATTGGCTAAAAAGTATATTAAAAGAGAGGCGGCGCATATTTTTCCCTTTTTTTTTAAATAACATTTCTAAAAATAAAATTACCTATAATAATAATAAAGCAAAGAAAATAAAGAATAATAAACGACATAACTTCCTTGGGAACTACTATGTAATCATCATAAAAAAAAAAAAAAATGGTAGAGAATGTTGGAAGAAAAAATATTGTGTAGTTTGCAAAATTATTTCTTGCAAATAACTAGAATGTTGGGGCCGCATGAGTTAACTATCTGATGATAAAAACTAGATCTCACTACAATTACTAGCGGTAGCAACCGGTAGGCATACCGCCTACCTTCTTTTTGATTCCGAGTTGTTTGGTTCTTTCTTTCTAGTGTTGATATATGCATGGTAGTTGCGGTATTAATTAAGTAGTAGATTGGAATATAGTGCTGTTAGAGATATATCGTGCAGAATGTTGCTTGATCGTGCACTCCGCACCCACATGACAACAGTATTCCACCCTATATACTATATATATATATAGCCACGCCATGTGAGAGTGTTATTACGAGAGAGTGGTAAATGAAGTATGAGGATACTGCACAACTAAGCAATGCTTCATAGGAATATTCTGGACATTTTGAATTGTTACCAAGATAAGCAATGAATGACAACCACTCAGTAGCTATTATCAATCGATAAACGTTAGAATTCGAAGTCTATCTCTCATCTAAATATACATATCTTTAAATATTCAAATTATAAGCAAAAACTACCGCAAATTTCTTGATTCAACGTTAGCTGAATTATGCGCCACAATTAATCTCTACACAGAAAAAAGAACTTTTTACCTGTAGAGGTTAACAGTAAAATCATTGATGCCTCAATTTAATTCAACTATATATAAGAAACAATTCTTACGTTTAGACCAAATTTTTGAAACGATTTTTTTTTTTTTTTGAAACCTATGATTGATGCCCTAGATAAGAAAATGTATATCCTTTTACTTTCCTTACTAGTGTAGAAAGACCTGTGCTTATCATGCCCAATATTTGACATAACACACGAAAAATTGGTTTTTTGAAATTTCTTTCTCTCCTTCTACTTCTCTCTCTTTATGATGTGTATATACAGGGTGTCCCAAGGGATATGGATAACGACTTTTTCTCGGAAACTAAGATAGCTAGAAAAAAAACTAAAAAATACGTGTCCCCGTAGTTTTTTGTTAGAAAACCAAATTTAATTGCAAATTTGTTTTGGTGCTTCCAGAAGCGAGATACAGGCACCAACTTCATTTTTTCAAATGGGGAGGTGTGGTTTTTATTTAAGAAATAGATTCCTCTATTTTTTGTAAGAAAAATTTACTTGAACGGTTTTTTTTCTTTGAGCGATATTTTACAAGTTATGAATGAAAACATGATTCCTATAAGAAATTTCAAAATGATATTATAACGGTTTTTTGATTGAATAAGAAGAAAAGTACTATTTTATTATAAATTTTACTCCTCATTAATTACAGATCTTGCTCGAACTGGCCTCCACCATTAGAGATGTATTTCTTTGGTCGTAAGGTACAATTGGCAGGAAAAAGCATGTGTATGCATCTCTAATGGTGGAGCTCATTTCTAACAAAAAACTACGGGGACACGTATTTTTTAGTTTTTTTCTAGCTATCTTAGTTACCGAGAAAAAGTCGTTATCCATATACCTTGGGACACCCTGTATATAAAACATGCGTTGTGTGATTTTATGTGTATGCGTGAGCGTTGCATGTGTGTATATTACGTATCGGTGCAGCATATTTACTAAATATTTAGTTCTTACAAGTATATTTTACTGCTATAGCATTACAAATGATGGCTAATGTCTCAGCTCCCGCAGAAGCACCCCAAAATTACTTCCTTTCCTCCCATTAATGTTTAAATAACATTACATATCAGGAGGAGCAATACAAATCAAATTTTTGAAAGAAATTCATGTTGTCAAAATTAATCGGCATAAAGTTAATACTTTGAAGAAATCTAAGAGCGAAGTGCTAATTATAATGAGTATGATGAACGAGAGAAATGGTTTAGATTGAATGAACAAACTAGATATGCCTGTGTATAATATAAAAAGTGACACTGACAGGACTTTACACTAAAATAGTAGGGTGGTGAAGGGTGAAGTATATGACACGTTGTGACTGGCAAGTGAACTCTGTTGTATAACTATCTCCCATCGCTGTATTTATGCAGTTTCTCCCACTCTAGTCCGAGAGACAAAATGGCAGGACAACTCCCTCAGACTAGAGTGGGAGAAACTGGATAAATACAGCGACGGGAGATCGATATAAAACAGAGTTCACTCGCCAGTCACAAAGTGTCATTTACCTTACCCTTTACCACTCTACCATACTCTACCATTTTAGTGTAAAGTCCAGGCAGTCAGTGTCACCTTTTTATATTATGCCATATCTAGTTTGCTCATTCAAACTAAACTATTTCTCTTCTTTAATAACTTTGAAAA
Source organism: Triatoma infestans (assembly GCA_011037195.1). Classification (NCBI taxonomy): domain Eukaryota; kingdom Metazoa; phylum Arthropoda; class Insecta; order Hemiptera; family Reduviidae; genus Triatoma; species Triatoma infestans. Next base: position 63,627 of record JAAEAF010008458.1, read on the forward strand.
TGTATATTATAATATATAGGATTTTATCCGCCGTTGCTTTCATTGGTACTGATTAGTTTCGGATCCTCAACCATCGTAAAATTATGGTTTATCAAGATCGCTGGAAAGTTGAATACAACTTTATGTTTCTCTCACCTACCACACTGATTCAATCAGTATCAATAAAAAAAAAACAAAGAGACACTGACAATAATCCTTTCACACAGATTTTTGGCCAATGGAGCCAAACATTATTAATTATTTAGTAACATTCAATGATAAACAATGCAAAAGATAGCAATACTGTCCGGCTGCAACCCTGGAACACTAGTCCGTCCTAATGGCCACCCATTTTTAAGAATCAATATAGACCTTTATAATGTTTAGTCAGCAATGTCATACTAATGCTGATTTGCTTCAAATGTGGAGCAAAAAAAAATTCACTTTATTTATTTATTATCAAGATATGTCAACCTACGGTTTCGTAGGGTAGTGTATCAAACATATCTCTAATTAAGAAATGTTGATATCCAAAAAGTGTAGATAGAAATTCATATTCAATTTTCTTTTAAACTAAATGGTTTTGTTTTATGTATCTATATTTTTCCGTAAATCAATTATTTATTATTATTTGTGGACCTATTTTAAATGATATTTTGTTATGCTACATATCAAATTCATGCCCTTACAGGATAATTTATAAGAAATTATTTATGAAATATGTACTTCTATAAATACAAAATTTCAACATATAAAATGACCAAAACAACCCTGTAGTTATGTAACTATTCCCACTGGACAATATTAACATTATAGAGAACATAAAGTTTTATGAGCAACAGACACCAGATAAGTAATAGAAAGGGAAAACGATCATTAAACTACCACCCTAAGGAAGAAAAAGGGGGAAAAATAAAGTTAGTAGCAATAAACTATGTCTAAACAACCTTCCTTTAAAATTCTTTGCGTGCCTCAGAATGTTCCTTTATTTACATATATATATCATTAATTTGGTGGATAAAAAGGTATCGCCTGTGCTGTCTATCAGAAATCAAACCAAACTTTCTAAATAATACCATATAATTATACAAAACAGAAGTAACTAACATTTATTTGTAAGTAACATTGGCTTCATTCTAAATCTATTTATCTTTTACTTCAAATTAGAAACTTCCGACATGTAAACAATATCTGTCCAGTTATGGAAATTTCAAATACAGCTGGTAAAATTTTACCATAAAAAGAAAAAGAAAAAAATCATCGAAATATTATTGAGATCTGAACCAATTAGTGGAATATGTTAAATTATTCCCGCACTCCAACAGATTGTTTTAGATATTGAGGTCGAAAATTAATTCGCCACGAATTTGATACAAATTTAAACCAATTTCCATCTAAAATATATGTGACAGAGAGAGAGAGAACAGTAACTGGTCAGGTGTAAAGAAAAGGACATACCATGACGGATACAACCTCGAAAAGTAATAGTAATTCATTATATTTCTGTTATTTCTATTGTTTTATTAAGAATAACAAAAGCAAACAGCATTTAGTTGGCATAAAGGGTAGTTTAAGCTAACACGCACTCAAATATAATGGAACCAATAGCCGTAAAATCGCAAAAGAAAGCTGGACACAGTAGTTTCATTAGCAACCGCATCAAGGCGCCACGCTCACTACATTGTATTAGTGGATGGGCTTCAACCATGACAGCCAGTCTCTCACCTAGAGCTTTCTTTATCGGTAAGAAAAAGTGAATCTAAACTGACCATCTGAGGAGCTTAGAGGAAGTCTCCAACGAAGGTGAGTCTCCAACTTTAAAGTGCAAACATCAACCTTGAAAGGATCACGTCATTAGAAACGCTACTAGCTCATCATTGTTAGGACCAGCAAGAGTTCTAACTTGTCACATCACTTTTCAAGCAACTTGCAATAACAACACTACAGTCATCACGTTACCAACCAATCGTCATCATTCACTCTTCGCTTGGCCACACACTCTACTCACTCAATACACTCTTCTCTCTTTACTCAGTAAAATCGTAAATATCTAAACTGAGTTTATTGACAGTTCATGTGTTCATTCACAACACCCCCCCAAATCCTATTATATTACATGTGCATGACGTAATTTATCTATTGCGTGTATATTACATGCATGCATTTTTTTTTTATCTATTGCACTTAGCCATCATTAAGGCGTACAAATGAAATTAATTTTCTTTTTAAATCTGTACAATTTTCGAATTCGAACTTTTACCGGAAATACATGCATATTTTGAGGTTCTAAGAAGTTCGAAAAAAAAAAATTCATAAACTGTGTATGCGTTAATCTGGGAGTAAACGGAATAACACAAAAACAATTATACAGGAATTTCAATCTTAATATACCTATTTAGGAATCTCCCAGTTCTCTGCCAAGAAGCTATCATGCAAAATATATCCTAGCCGTGCGAGTTTAGTAATAAAGGTTTTCCAATTCTTCGTCATTTACAGTGTATATAACCTTCACGTATATTTAAAATATTCTTTAGAGAAAATAGTTTTATGGGGATTCTAGCGGAGCTGTCTTGTCTGACAACAGCAATTCGAACATGATGTACTAATCTATCACCTTTACTTTAATAAAATTTACAACATCGTAGAACAATTGTCAATCAAAACTGTGGAATCGTAACAAAACAATGTCTGTGAGTGTACAAACCTTTTTTTTTTTTTTAACGCGCGTCAACATCTATGGATATTGGCGCTCAGAGCCTTTTCACTGTACTACTGGGGGTGGGTAATGTTCTGTTGGTAGAAACAGCTATTCATCACCGGGAAAAGAAGTGCAGAGGTTCCTAGAACGTAAAAAAAACTAAGGGATTTTGGCGTATGAGCCCAACGTGCTAATCCTACTAATCCATCCGACTATTCTATTAATCCAAGCTAATCCAGACCTACTATTCTATTATTTATTGATGTTTCGTCATGAAACTTTTCGTGCTAAACTGGTTTGCAGCAAAATATCATGGAGAGGCCCATCTTTCCTCAAAAAAAATAAAAATAAAAATAGAAAACACTGTGCTGAAGACCAAGAAATTAATTATTAAAAATGAAGAAGCTTGTCAATAATTTAATTAAAAACCTTCTTAATAGAATTACTTTTAATTTGATAATTAAACAGGTTTTTCTCTTTTCTGAGAATTATTTCAAGAAAGTTATGTACTTGTTTCTGTTTTTAAATAAAACTCGAAATAAAAAGTCTTCAACTAGTCTGGGGTAAAACAAAGTTTTCGTTTTTACTTCCTCTTACTCCTAGTAAGAGGAAGTATTGCAATCGTTTCAAATGCGAATTTCACCGGAAATGTAAGTTTTGAAGATTCTGAATACGAAAAAATATGTTTACCAAAGGAAGCTGAAATTTGGTATTCCGTTTAAATACTACCACAACATCTGACACGAAAGTTTCGGGCAAATTCGGGTATTTACATTTTGTACAGGAGATTTGTATTGGATCAAAAATTATAATTCTCTGAGGAGATGATAGTTGAAAATAATTGGTGAGTAACACAATACTGGAACAATTCACAATTTATATTTAGCAATTTAATGAGTAAGGAGTGAAGAGCGTATTTGGAGGGTACAATCACCGAGCGAATGGTTGACGATTGTTGATACCAGGATGAATATAAAATCGTATAACGTTTGTTGTGAAACGTTTGAACTACATTGTGACTAGTTAGAACTTTCCTTGTTCTAATGTCAGATTCTAGCTAGGTGAACCTTTCAAGATGTACTTTGAGACTTGTAAACGCATTAAAGATGATCTGACGACTTTTTATACTCTTCAAAGTAGATTTGGTTGATCATTAGTCTTTAAAGTTTGTATGGCGTCTGATGATTAAGCAATCAGATAATCAGCTGGTTTGCAGTTTCTCCTACAGCTTCTAGTTGGCAGATTCGCTGTCGAAGTTGAAGCTCATACGCCAATACATTGTAGTAGGCGTAACAGAGAATTAATACCTAGTTGACGATCGCTTGGAGGCTCAAAGGTGTTGCCTGGATGCGGCTGGTAATGGAACTATTAAGTCCAGCTTTTGTGCGGCGTTTGATGATGACTGGTTCCATTAAAAGGTCAAGTTATATCGAGTTCAGCAGTTGACAAAGCTGTAAATCTGTAACATCTAAATAGGGTGGTAACAATAAATAGTTGGGTAATATACCAAGTTTAAATAAAATATACCAAGTTAAAAATTGTAGCCATTTTAGAGAAAATTGAGAACAATTGAAAAATCCTCATAGCAAGACTGAGCTGACCATTTTCTTAAAACATATGTAACGGCAAGAGAGAGAACACAAGCCCGACCGAGAGAAAACAGACTCTCTCTAATACTCTCTGACTTAAGCAGGCAAGAGTGGGGAAAACCTATATATAAGCCAGTGAGAGATCTAGACATCCATCTATCAGATTCAACCATATACATCACATCGTGTCCTATCTCTACTCCCACCTTTTATTCTATAAAAATCATTATAAGTCCAGTGCAGTTTATGTAAGCTTATAGCTATATTATAACA